>JAZHYW010021742.1:0-127535 GCA_037355805.1 Ixodes ricinus
CCCTAGGACCATTGTATCTATATGACCTTCTATTTCATGGTTTCCTGACTATGCGGGTGTATTTTTTGGGTCCGAAATCATTTTGAAGTGTTTTGTTTCTAATATCTGAATGCTTAGTTGAAGCATTGAAAGGCTTTAAAACGTTTGTCCCTAATATGAGTATATTGAATGTTTTATACTGTTTGCTATTCCTGCTATGCAAATACATTTGTAAAATTGTACATTCAATTATTCAGATATTTCAAAATCGGGCAAAATTTTGTTCTAATTATTTTTATATTCTGGTTAAAACATATTTCTATCGTTTGCAGCCAACACTGCGCTTGCAACTGAAGTATGTCTGAGATCGTTCACAATATATTATGCTTTCCAGGCACATTTGTTTAGGTGCTTCTTTTTTTTTTGCACTCATGTGCAGAAAGCAAAACAAAATTATGGCTAAGAAATGCAGAATTATAACTACATAAGGGTGGCTACGGAGAAGTTGCGCTACTGACAGCAAAAAGCGCACAAAAATACAGAGACAAAGTAGAAGAGGTGTACTTGAAAAGAAGTGCCATGTTCTTAAATAACCATAACGGCTGACATCTTACGTATGCAGGTAAATAACTGAGGCAACTTTATATTTGATGAAAGCGACAAC
This sequence comes from Ixodes ricinus, assembly GCA_037355805.1. Lineage (NCBI taxonomy): Eukaryota > Metazoa > Arthropoda > Arachnida > Ixodida > Ixodidae > Ixodes > Ixodes ricinus. Next base: position 644 of record JAZHYW010021742.1, read on the forward strand.
CGAGATATCAGTTGCTGAGCCTTTGTCGCAGCAACGGTTGCACAGTGGTGTATTCGGTTACAATGTTGGTTTGCTTAACCAGCCAAAACAGCAGCAACATACAGAAATAAAATACATATGTCCCCCCCCCTGACTTTTAAATAAACATGTTCCGCTCCCACGGGTGGTAACTTGAGGCCGTTTCCTGTTTTATTGCTTACGGAGATGGGTTCTGGAGGCACATTTATTTTGATTATAATGATGGCTAATTCTGCTTGATCTGGCAAATTTTTGAAATAAAAGAAGATTAGCGTGAGACATGACTTTTTTTTAGTTAAGATAGTGGATACAATAGATGTGCTCTTTACTTGCGATTTCTTTCACAGTTCGCAAGTTTATCATATTTTCATTTCTTTCTACCTGCAGAAAGTTGTTCAGTCCCCATGAAGCCGCCTTCAGCTCTTTTGTAATCGCAAGATAGAGTGATTGAATTGTATTCACCCTTTTAAATTTTATAAGAGCATTGTCACGTTTGACAAACATCTGTACTATTGTTTCATAGTTTTACCGTATACTTATCTTTTCTAAATTCTATCTAAGCTGTTTGTTTGTTTGTATCTGTTCTTTATTGTTTGTAATATGTGGGCACTAATAATACCTAAACTGTTTCAAACACATAAAGTAGACTAAATAAATGTTTAACAATAAATTCCGTAGTATGAAGAAACCTAAATCTTCATCTTCCTTGTTCCATTAAAAACATTGAATGTCAGTTATCTTGTATATAGCTTGTAGCCCCACGTAAATAAACATTTCACGTATTTAGGTGTATGCAATTGAATATAATAATTAATCAATAAAGGCCCCATTACCTTGATTCGCTAATCGTAATCTAGTATTCGCCTACTCGGTGTATTTGATATATTCAGCCAAGACGCGTTGTAGGTACGCGCGGAGCTGACAGGCAATGTTTTTTCTCTCATAAAGGTGTTGACAGCAAACAGACCATGCGGAGAAATACCTTCTCTGCCTAATTTATTGCACAACACCGTATATTTGGTGTTAGAAAAAGAAAAAGAGCGAACGCTATAAATCTCTTATAGCACACAGACTACTCATGACTGAGACACCTAATCCTTTGAATCGCTAAAACCAAAACATCCCGCTTGCTTCGCCCAGATAAAGAGGAATTGTTGGGAGTGCTGGAATTCCGCGCCATGCGTAATACCTCAATGAGTAAAGCACCCTGCTCAAAATTGAAGCGTCTATGTAGAACACAATTTGCCACACTCACAGAAATCGGCGACTGCCAGATCACCAAAAGAAAACCACGTTAACGTTGATGAAATGGGTTGAGGTAAGCTGCGGAAATGGTAGCGCCATCAAAACTGTCCGTCCGGATGCGCGAATCTGCCGAGCACTTTCTGGGCGAGGGGAGCGCAGCACTTCGAGAGCGTTGAAAACTCGAAATACACTTCGCCATATTGCCTGACTGATGTCGGGATTGACTAAGTCTACGTAGACATGTTTCGCTATCACGTTGTTCTTTCAGAACCGCAAGCTGCAAATTCTGATTCGAACTAAACGAACAACAATAGTGTGCCTAGCTCTAGAGGTTTCAACTGCTCAATAGCCGGCGAATTATAATCGCGAGAAGGGCATATGTATTGCGCGCCATCGGGCAGGCGCCGTCGCTCTTCCATTTGCTCGCTTTCCACGCGACTACGCGCGCACACTTACGCATTCAATCTGCATATCGCCTGGTTTCAGTTTGCTGGCCTCTTTAAATCTAGGCTTAAACCAGGAGTATAGATGGATGGAGGAATTGATGCATAGTGGCAGGGACGGTATCAACACCTAACCACATGTTGCTCTTTTTTATTATCGAAGAGAAAGCAGCAGTTTATTTAAGCCAGTTTACTTTGGGGATGAACAGCTATCATTTATTTATGTAAAAGAAATCTCGCGCCCTTTTTTGCTTCTTAAAATTGGAGGCGTCAAATATCGCTAAATTTCTTCTGAGATATATAAAAAAAGGACAGGTCGCGGTGTTAGGTGCGCTTTCAACGAGGAAAAAAGGCACACGTCAAGTTTTTTTAGACGCTTAGAGTAGTGTGAGGATAGCGCTGCACCGAACGCGCCTCATTCCATAGATGCGGGGGAACGGGAGCGAAGAGGAAGAAGCGGCAGGAGTGCGAGCGCGCGACTGGCTGCAGGTGACTAACGGTTTCCGAAGTGGTGCTAGGGGGACGCAGTGTAACCCTAGATAGAATAAACCAGTAAGCAATTGATCCGAGTACATAAATAGCATAGACGGTTTGCACCATAAAATTGGATATTTAGTGCCCAACGTCCATCAGCAGCTGCTTTTTTTTCTTTTTCCTGCAATTTCTGCATTTGAGCTTTGTTCCGTACAAGATGCATATTCGCACCAGTAGCGCATATCAGCCATAATGATCTCTACTTAGCAATACTTTGGAAAACTTCCTACAAATAAAATCACTACTGATATTCGCTTTTTTTCTTAATTTAATTCGGTATCTTAATTCATAAATTCATTAGTCTTGCACAGACACCCCTAATTTCGTTTGGTCCATCATCGTTGGTGCTGCACTAGATCTTGTAACGCCATTGAAGCCTAACAGTGTACTTTCGCTTCCGTGTTCGGCAGTGCAATCAGTGATGGGTTGACATAAGCCAGCCCGTTTTCGTGACGTTTAGGCTTTAGCACAAAATCATCATCATTATCGCTATCATAAAAATGAAAACTATTTGCCATGTGGAACATTGTAGCCATGTTGCTATCACCCTAGGTATGTGGTGTTGACTAAGTCCGGGTATACAGGGGCACTTTTTCGCGAATGAGTCTTTGACCTCATTCCCACAATTGTGGGTGTTTGAACCGGTGCTTATCTGACGGAAAATCAATTGTAAACACCAAATAAGTGCCAAAACCATCACATGAACAGAACACGCAGAAACGCAAACCCCACTGTATCAGAAAGGGTTCCCGGGTCGCGCAGTTCTGCAAGTGAGTCCCCTATCCTCTGTGCATTCTCTCCTGCATCTTGCTGCCGTCAGCGGGGTACCAGAAACATTTGTGATTTGCAGACTCGTAGATTACGCTTGGCACTTTTCCGTCATTTCAGTCGAATACTGCATACCAGGAGCCATACTGCTGACGACGGGCGAAACCCCAGGTACCACGCCCAGTTGTCTGGCGCTGTCCTCTGACGGAAGGACCATTGCAATCGCCAGGTCGAGAGTGACATCCACGCTTTCCGCGCAGGGACTGGCAGTCTCAACGCCAAGTTCGGAATACCCAGCGTGTTTCCAGTGTTCTCAACCAGAGCTAGCCGCCATTGTAATGATTTTTTGAACTGCTTACTGGAGTAACATTGTTATATCCAGTTTTGCGTCATCTTCGTGTTGCATCAGCAGATGATGACTTAGTACTTCATTCGGCTTACCACCAGCATTTATTATATTGGTGTTCTGCAAGCCCCAGTCTGTTCCTGCGGGCGCGAGCATCAAAGCCTACATGCCAGCGTACTACTTTCCGTATAGTTTATGCTTAAAACACATTGACCAGTCATGAAAGGGTGTTATCGCCAGCTGGCCCACTGCTCGTGCGGATATCGCTGCAGTTCACTGGTCGGTAAACCCAGTCGGTTTCAGTGTTTGGATACGGGCTACGGCAACCGAAGTGACATAATGGTTATTACGTTCTTCACGGTTTTCAGTAAACAGACTCTGGCAGTGACTGCTGCGTTTCATGATTGTGTGCGCGCAATAGGTTTTTAGATTTTGCATCAGGTATTGCTGGGACGGAGAGGGAGCGGCGCCAGCTTTGGGCTGTTTCCAGCATGATTTTCCTCGGTAATACAGCGTTGGATGGCAAGAACATTCGCTGAACTATATACTGAAGTTTCCAATACACACACGGACCATAATTACAGTAATAAAAATGTTGATTAATTAATTTTAGTTAAGAAAATTGACGACTACGATTGCCGTTCCATTTCGTGTCTGCCTGAGAGCATAGCCTAGGTGAAAAACGAATTTCAGGTACCTCCCATAGTTGCTTTTTTATTGTTTTTAACGTGGAAAACTTAATCTCGAGCACCCTGTATAAAACTACTTACGGGCATGTGTCTTCGTCGGTATTATAATTGATCGCCGTGTTTGAACTAATTGTGTAGAGTACTACACGAGACAAGAAGACATTTAAACATCTGCGTCGCAGGTTTTTGGCCTTTATGACGAACACGAGATTACAGAAATTTCTTCAGAAAAGGTTGACGTGCCGGCACTGTGCTTACGTAAATTTTATGTATTTGTTTCTTTTTTTTTATAATGTTTGCGCACGTGGTTTAGAAAGAAATGAAAAGGTAAACACCGAAAAAAGTCTCATAATCGAAACTCCGAGTCAATAAAAATAAAATCACGAACAGCACGAAACAATTTCTTTTTTTTCTTGTTTGGGGGCTTAGATTATGGTGTTTCTCAACCAGCTCGCCCGCGCACTTTCTCCTCTTGAAAAAGACTCGGTGTTTATTTTTTTGCCTAAAAGTGTCTAAAGAACTTCTTATAGTCAAGTAGAGGGAGTTTCATCTTAAATGACGCGAAGCCATCTTTGCTTCTTTTATCGTCTGGTTGCGAAATGTAAAGTTGAATGAAATATATGAATAAGCGTCCCGAACGCACTATATGTGACAGCACGTCTTGAAGGAAAACACATAATGATAAACTTCTAGGATCACGAATATCAAAATTGTTATTTTTTAACTTGATGCGCCGTAAAACCTTTCGCAATAGCGCCATTTGGTAGCGCTGAAGCTTCTCCTACCCTGCGCAAGGAGGAAATTAGAGGCGGAACTGTGACGCCATCTTCAGATATCTCGGCAAACTCTGCGCCTTCCACGAGCCTTTCTTTCTCGTGCGGTCGACAAACGTGTTTGCGGTTTCGCCCCTTTTTGGTCCCGTCGTCGACTAACGTATTCGTTAGAGGATAGTCATTAGTTGGCCTTCGCGCTTGTTTCCTTTTTTTGCAGTAATTTTACGGGCGTGCGATAGCTTTTACGGACTTGCTGCACTTTCGTGGCGGCGGTTTCACGGTGCCGTCAGCATGTAGTGCTATATATGCGCGGGCGCACCTTCAACAGAGATGCGGACGGGCACGCTTCGCTTCAAATAAAATGCGTGTAACTCATATACGACTACGGCTGGCGTGTTTCGCGACCTATTCGGCCCGTGCACTAGTGCGACGTTATCGGGCAGAAATCGAGAGACAACTTTCGAGGGCGCGGTAAGCTCACCGGTCGGAGATGCGCTCCGGGCGCCGTATAGTAGTGGAACTGCAAGCCTGCCAAGGATAACTTTGGCAGGCTTGCGGTAGTTGCTGCACGCGCTGGCCAGCCAAAAACCGAATTTTGCGTCCAGTCGGTTATTTATATTTACTTGTTTCTTCGCATTTAGTATTATTTTGGGGGCGGGTAGGCTGCCCTCTTCGGATTCACCATGGTAAACTACGCTTAAAGTAACTTCTAGGTTACAGAAACAAAGTTTATCCTCTTAGTTTTCTTGAGCCCATTTTTTTCGCGCCATCGGGGAGAACATGGAGGTATCGCAGTAGATATATCGATAACGCTCGGGATATATCCAGCAGATTCGAACTATACTTCGTTTCAGCTTGGGTCCAGACGCAGTCGATGCTACAAGCGCGAGCTCCGGGCTTCCAGCGTCCCTGCCAAGCACGCGCGCTCGTGCAGTACAGGCACTGTTCAGGGCCACACGCTCGTGCTTATAGCATCGGCTGCGTCTGGACCCAAGCTGAAACGAAGTATAGCGGAGTTATGCTTGTATTTTAAAAGTTCCTATTGCCTTTTTTTTAATTTTATTTCAACTTAGCAGCGTTCTTGAGGTTAGGCACATGACGTCAAATGCGCGACAACAAACAAAACGCAGTCGCGCCATTTTTTTGTACTTCTTCCTACTGTTTTTGCGTCGTTAAACTACGTCATACAGACAAAAAAAAAAAAAAAGAGTGCGTCGTCTTGACCCGGAGAGACAGCTTTAGCGGTCGGTGATTTAAATTCTTTCGGCGAGCCGCTCTAAAACCGCGCACACTCTCGCAGCCGCACCCTGTATATACTTTTGTGTGGAGGATATCGACGCCGTTCGGTACGCTTCCTCGTAAATCAAACAAACACAAAAAAAAACTCTTCGCCTAAAAAAAAAAAGAAAAAGAAAACACACACACATTTTGCAACTCAAGAACGGCATTATGAAACCCCACTTGAAGCTCGTCCTGGATTGGTCAGAGAGCACTTGTGGGCGGCAAAGAGGGCTCTAAATGTCCCTCTTGAGCTGCAAAAAAAAAAAAAAAAGGAGGCTACTTTTTTTTTGTAGACACTGTTCTTGTATTTATTTTTTTTTAAGAAGAAATGGTAATATAGATTACTATATACCGAAAACTATGATAGGTCGCCGTTTAATGAACTCTGGGGAATCGGGTGTATCCAAAAGATAAACACCGAAAAACGTATCTTACTTTCTGGTTGTATAATTGAGAGAGCGAAGCTAATTATCCGTTTTCTCTCTCTCTCTCTCTCTCTCTCTCTAGTTGAAAGGCAAGATCGTAACGATCGGAGTCGTTTTAAATATTTTTTTCTCATTCGCAAATTAGGCCTTTAACTGAAGAAAATGCAAGTCCTCGCAAAGTTCCGCGGCGACGGGAACAATCCGAAGCTAGCACGAACGAGCGAGGGATCGGGGAGGTTTTTCCATCTCTCTCTTCTTTCTTTTTTTTTTTTTCTCTCGAACCGAAATGTTGTTTTAAATAGTATACTCATTGTGAGCACTGGCTTAGAGGATCAAATTCGGTTTAAGTTAATGCCCTTTCTCCGCAAAAATAAAAAAAACAAAAAAACAAATCGCCGTCGTTATGTTTGCATCAGCTGTGTCACGCAGTGTGCGTGCGTACTCCCAATATGGCTTATTACGTCCGAAAACGGACCGTCGTTTTCTTTCAGCCCGGCCGAAACACAGCGAAGATGGATCACGCAGCCGAACCCGCGCGTGCGGATTTAAGCACAAGAGACGAGCGTCCGTGAACCGCAAGGCCCCGCTTTGAACCGGTGCCATCGCGGGCAGGCCGCGTCACCGGAGTCACACGCACGTATACGACATACGCTCGTCTTGATCAATTGCTTGGTGAACGGCCGACGCGGAAACTTGGCAGAAAAGCAACGTCGCCGCGTGCGCACATTCTGGCCCGGGGTCGTTTTTAAACCGCCGTTCCGTCCGTCCGTCCGTCGTGCCCTATAGCTGCCTTCATATACCGACCGCGGTTCCGCATTCGGCGCCGAGATTACACATTGTGACGTTGTTGCGTGCGTTTCCGGGTGTACATACGCTTGCCTTTTTGCTGTCTCGTCTTCCGTATCGCGTTCTGGGTTCAAGATCCCCCCGAAGCAGTCGAAAGTAGAAAGGTCACTGCGAAGGTCCGCGGTGCGGGCGAACTGAGTCAAGGGGTATGCGTGATTATGTTTTCGTTTTCGGTGCGTCTGTGCAGGATGAGAGACTAGTTTAAGGGATCAGGGCGAAAACGAAGAACGAGATGACATGACGGGGCACATATTTCGGCGATTAGGGACAAAAACAAGGAACGTCACGCAAGAGCCAGAACTAGCGAAATGAGACAGTTAAGGGCAGGTAATCACTGCAGCAACTACCTGCCCTTACCTGAATATACTCCCTAGACTATTCAGATATATATATATATTTTTATGTTTATCTGTTTTGTTTTCTTTTTGTCAGCCGTCTTAGCGAACCGCGTATCTACTCTGAAATGATTTGGCACGATTTGTAGCGATGAGCGCGCCGCCGCCTCTTCAACAAGTTCATGCGCAAAAATGTAAAATAGAGAAAGAAATTGCTCGAGTGAATTGTTTTACGTTGACGTAGTACATAGTCTCCCAAATTGCACTTCGAATAGAGATGCTCACCTACTTCTAGTACGCATATAGCCTGTGTGCATGGGCTTCACGCCAGCCAGCCGCAAAGCCGAAACGCTGCCTGTAAAGCTAACTTCTCCCCTTCACTCCCGCGCACGCGGGGAGGTCAACGTTCAAGATCAATCCGACTTGGAATCGGCTGGAGCGGGCTCAGCTGCACCTCGTTGTCGCGTGGCGATAGCGAACAATTCAAGAGTTGCGTGACTCACGGACAACGCAACTCTTCAAATGTTTGCTGTTGTTTTCTTCGCATTTTTTTCCCCCTTGTGCGCCGAGTGGAAAACGCATTTTCAGCAAACACGAAGGGATTGGTCAGCGAGCGTGACTCGGGACGGCGAGCCGAGTCCCTTCACTGCGTCGTTGCGGACACAAACTGCTAATCTGGGTCCGGGAACGAGAAGGTCTGGTCCCGAAAAGATGTCGCCCGCTAAAGACACCAACAGACATCGAAAGGAACGCCACGACGGACGGCTCGAATACGTGCGAACACGGTTTGCACTTACCCTTAGCAGGAGACGGACATGTTGACGAGGCCGGTGCACGACACTCATCCGCGAGCTCTCGAATCGTTCGGCGCCGACGAAAGCGGTCTTTGTCAGAGCCGACTCTCTCCGCCGCATAACCTGAACTCAGCGGTATCTTCGTGATCGATTATGACCACCCGTGGTGGTACGAAACAAAGAAAGAAAACAAGAAAGGAAGGAGAAGAGAGAGAAAGAAAAAAGAAAAACCGAAGCGCTAAACGAACGGTACCTTTTCTTTTCGGGAACAAAAGAAACGGCGAAAAACTGAAAAAAGAACGGGAGAAGCGTCTGCATCCAGCCAGGTTCGCAGACGGACTGGGGGAGAAACGGAGGATCGTCTGCTGCACTGAGGTCGGCTGCTTCTGGGAAAGCTGGGTTTCCGTCGCCATGGCGACCGTCGCCCGGGTACGCGGCGCTCAACCGCCTGTTGCCAGGGTGACGTAGTGGGTGAGAAGGGAGTTCCCGGATGATGGTTGCCATGACGACGCGGCAACGCGCGCTGGCGCCCGGTCGAGCGCCGGCGGCCGGGCGAAGATAAGGCGAGCGACTCGGGACGCCTGCAGTGAAGTGAGTAATGTGCCTACAGTAAAGACATACAGGTTGCGCTGCGTCGCGACAGCTTAGCGTCAAGCACCCCGAGTCTGCGAAAACGTGACGAGAGATGGCTCTGCATGTAGAGAACGATAGAGTGGCATGTGCTCTAACAAACGAACGGCGGCGCTGCCTGGTGCCTCCAGCGGTTTAAAGTTCCACGATGCGGGTGACGCCGTCTGGCGACAATTTTGTTACCACATCAAGTGCGCAAAAACGTGACGGGAGGTGGTGCTGGCGTGCAAATAATCTCGGCACCGCCTAGTTGCACGACCGGCTTCCTAGTTGATGCGGAGATCCATACTCTGCTCGAGGTTTATAAGTGCGTTCGTGAGATACGACCAGATGTGGTTAACTCGCGGGTTTATTTCATCGAAGTCACATAATCGACTTCTCCATTGCGTAACACGGCATAAAAAAGAAAAGAATATGCCGGCGGTCATAAATTTTTCTCTACGCTCAATATAAGCGAGGCTTATTTCGACAGTTCCTTGCTTTTTCGTTATTATGTGCTCTCACTACGTCGTGCCAAAGCACGAGTATGAGAAGGGATGTGCAGCAGTTTTGTTTCGGAAGCTATAAACAATTACAGCACCTGGCGGTCAACACGTGACGCTGTAGAATGGCGCTTTAAAACTACTTACTTGAATCGTCAATGAATTCCTCAAATGCTCGAACCAAATGGTGTGCATAAGAGCGGTGATGGCCTGTTGCGACATTTTATTTTATTTATTTATTCTTTTTGCAGGAGAAAACAAACAAACTAAAAGTTAGGCTGACAGTCCACAGTATACTGCGCCACTCAGAGCGCATTAGGAAATAGGGACGGAACCCGTTTGTAATTAATATCTACTTCTTAAGGATCAAATAAAAGAATTGGTGTCAGCCTTTGCTGCGTATTCGGCTGGATATACCGAAAACTTAGTTATCCGAGGTGTTTAACTATAGGCATAATAAACGTGTTAAAAGGAAGCACGAGCTGAGCGAGCAGGTTCGAAGAGTCAGGAATTCAAACACTCGGTACTCGAAATTAGCTCATCCCAAGACTTGTACTTATTGGTCACGTGACTGCCTCTAAACAGTTATTACCAAGCTTTATGTTTTGTTTTGTTTTTAAGCAATTGTATTCACTATTCGTATTTTTTACACTGAACACATTATGAGAGAGCCACCACAAAAGCTGCGTGGCCACTGAAAGTTGGAGGCAGGTTTCCCTGCAGTGCAAGCCGGTCGTGCAGTGAAGAAAGGCTGGCCGACCGGTTTTGTTTTCACTCCGTGTACAGCGAGTGAAAAAACTACATAGCTTTCCACTGGATCTATTAGGCTGTACTGCATTTCACGCATTGCTAATTATGGCACTTCGTGCTGCTCGTCGTTTCGCTCAGCCTCTACCTGCGCTAAAAGCTAGCTTCGTTCGAATCCTAATACAGGTATACGTGGTACGTGAAGGGGAGCGGTCGAATAAAAAAGTAGCACCAACTCTTCAAACTTTCATCATCTCAGTTGCGATCGGTTAATAGGGGGTACACAAGTCTCATGAAGGCATAAAAGTTCGCCGTGTAAAGATTTGCAGCGCTGATCGCTTTTTTGAGTAGGAAACATAAGAGAGAGAGAGAAGAAAGGGAGAGAAACTATGTATAATGCGTTTATTAAAATTGTGCAAGTTAGAAAGGTACGTGACTACGTGACAAACACACACACAATAATGAAACTTAAAAGAAAAACGACAAAGAAGCTATTTAGAGCTGTTTGAAATGTTTCCTCCGGGCATTCCATACGCGGCACTGACTTACGGCACTAACTAACGTCGCTTGTAGTGGCTTGCCTTCGGTATCTCAACCGCAAGAAAAAAGCAAAAAAAAAAAAGTGGCTATGGGTTGATGAAAGGCGGCTATGGGCTACAGAACCGGGGCTCATTTGTGCGTGCACTGCTACTATATTTGGGGGGCGGGGGGGGGGGGGGTGCCCGGAGTGCGCTGCGTGCATTGCGGACAGCCCTCCTCCAATATACTAGCTGCACGCACAAGGGAACGGGCTCGATCGATCGCGAGGATCAAATCTAACTTGTAGAAATGACTCTCTACAAGTTCCATTTGACCTAGAAACACGAAAATTTCTAGACAGAAAAAAGAGGAAACAAAAAATACTGTAAAAATATAAAAAGAAGATGCTGGCATTGGCACTGGAACTTTTTAGTAGATTAAACATGCGATTAGTTAACCAAAGCCTATAATCCATTGTAAATGTTGCACGCTGACCCTTGCTTTAACCCGCTTGCGGTTTAACTCGGAGAGGTCACGACTGACAAATTATTAAAGGTGACATTATCTCTCGTGAAATGCGTTTCTAGATTAACTGGGAGAGACCTCGATTAATGAATTGTTAACAGTGCCATTATTTCTGGGCGCGGTCTCAGAAGTAGTGGGTAAATCAAAAAGGCAGACACAAACACCATTCTATGCAGACAACACTGAAACTAGAATGTTGAATTTGTTAAACTGTTTAGTACTTGTGTTGTTGTTGTTTTTTTGTTTGTTTTTATGTACCATCAGGGTTTGAAGGCATATAACAAACAAAGCGAGCAGAAAAAAAGACAGAGACAAAAATAAGCAGAAGCAAATCAGCTCATGTAATTCACTGCGGAAATAATTTGTCGCGGAGTTTCTTACGTTAGGATCATTGACCAGCACGATCAACCCGAGTTTCCGAATCTATATCAGGTTTATACTGGTCACAATCTCTTCCTGGTTCCCGGGTTTACAGTGTTTGGTCAAGTTCTCTTGCGCTTCTACCCGGATACGTCAGAAGACCCTTCAGCTGTCGCCTGTCTCTATTCTTTGTTTGTTGGTTTGTACGTCCGCGTGTGACTGTGTGTGTGTGTTTGTGTGTCCCCACCTGTCTGTCATTCGCACGGTAATTAACCAAGTATAAGTTCTTAATTTGCTGAAATCAATTCAACGCGAAATGTGTTTTGTAAACGATGTTGTCGAGGAAAAAAAGAAAATCGGTTTCTTTTATTTATTTTTTATTGTAGTCATCTAACGGACGATGTACTGTAATGCCCTTTTGGTGATCCCACTGACGCGCGCTCCGTTGTCAACTACCCAGATGCCTACCGTATGGGAGGTTGTCCGCGCAGAAGTGTCAGGGGATGCGTTTCCACGCCGTCTTTCTGGTATACCGCGAGTCGTGAAGTGCGATGTATTATCCGTCATCTATCAGGTTTCTCTCGTGAGGGCGGGGACGCATACGCCTGCGGTAACCACAATCAAGAATGAGAAAGTTAGCGAGTGAAAGAGTTGAGCGATTAAGCTTGTTCGCAAACAATGAAAGGCGAAAAGTCACTCGACTCACCGCCAAGCTGGCAGGGCGATGGAAGCTATGTGTACGCGCTAGCGAAACGAATCGAACGCCTGCCCAGCTCTCATCGCCTGACGTGACTCTCTGCGCGTGAGTGCGGGCGAGAGCGTAATCACATGACCAAAAATCGACGCATGACTGGCCCCACGAGCGCGTACACCTCGCGCCGCTTTGTCAGTTCAGCTGCGAACGAAATGCCGAGCCCCATTTGGCCGCAAAGCTGCACTTGTCAGTTAAAGTGGCGTCGCTGTGGTCGATTTGTATATATTGTTGGGGTTCGTATAGTATTGTTTTGACGGCGCGTTTTCGAGCTTCACGGCTCCCAATGAGGAGATATAAAAACACGGATTTGTGCGATGGTAATCTCGGGCGCGCCAGTTGAGCGGCGGGAAAAATACCGCAGCGGGGCATAATCCCTATTCTGCATCGCAGGGCGCTTTATCAAATAAACATTGAAGTGATGCTATCGAGCCGGTCTGTAAGCAGACGCAAAGGGCAACACCCCGTTTCTTTTTTTTCTTTTTGTTTTGTGTGTGTGTGTTAAATGAACCTGAATAACCTTACACGAGCAAGGCGTTACGCTTCCTGTGTTGACGCGATTATATATCCCTAAGGCGATTGGGTTGCTTCGAGGGAAAAGGAATCCCGAGAAACGATTCCCAGTGATCTCCGCGTGACATGGGAGAACAGGCATAGGTTGTTTTTGACATGTGTCACGTGCGCCTGTTTTCACCGAGCATGGGCTGTGTTTGCGTGACGGAGGCCAATTACGCGCGGTCGACATCTCATCAAAGGCTAAGTTTACATAAAATGCGCAGTGTCGGATCGAGTTGAACGGGACTTGGACTAATCAGGTGCACCCAATTTCCCTCTACCTTAGCCTTTAGGTACCGGATCCCGGCCGGCGTTGTCTGGTCCGATCCGCTACCGCTGTACCCACGTAACGGCAGGCAAAACGATCGCGTGCTTGCATGACTTTCTCTTCCCGACCCCCTTGACGAGACTATAGACCGAAACAAACAGACGGAGCGCTACGTCGAAATGGCAGCGACGAAATAATCGACGGGACACCTTTTCCAATGACGAGCCTCGGGCCGGTGCCATTTTCAGCGTTCGTGCGTACATGGCGCGTGATTTGCTCGCTTTTCAGAGCGACGAAGGCTCGCATGCCGGGCTGTGGAGATCACAGGCTGGGTTGTGAATTTGTAAACATTGGAATATCGCTGAAAGTAGCGAATATCGCAACTTTCAGCGATGATGATCGGCTTCCGAATGAAGGTGCTTGACACCTTCCTGACGTGGAAGTATGAGGTAAGGCTCTTATATCGATCGTATTTCACAAAATTAGAATACCTTACGCGTCGATGACACGACCTCGTACTGCTGTTCAACGACGGTCATCCAGATGGCAGCCATTTTGATGTATCCATTTCGCAGAGGTCTGCAGAGCTGGCAAGGGAACGAGCACGAGCGCGTATCTTTTGGAAAGCGCCTTTTATACGCGAGTTCTCCTACAAACAAATAATTCTGCCGAGCTAGGCTTACGCGCCTGTGAATTTGTCGGCACGGTATACAAATATTTGTGAGATGGAGTACGTTCCTTGGATTGGTTTCTACACAGTGCACGAGGCAAGGTTATCCTTGCCTCGTGCACTGTGTGCATGAGGCAAGGATAACAAAAACTGTTGTTTTTGTTTTCTTTTTGTTTTGTTTTTTATATAAAACGCCCACCAAAGTGTTTTCGTGAAAACTACGCAACACACCGAAAGAAGGTTGACGTCGTATTGGCCAATGGGCCTATTCAGAAAAAATAGTAACCTTCGTGATAATTAAGTTATTCATTATTTTTAAGTAATGTGCCTTTCTGTTTACCTTTCTAAAAACGCCAGCGCCACCAGTGAGCACTCCGCTGCTTTCATAGGAACGGTGAGGGTGTCGCGCCCTTTAGCCAAGCCAAGTCGAGCCTAGTCGAACCTTTCCATGCCAGGTGGCGCACGCTATCACTCGAACTGCAGTTCCATTCTTAATCCATTCATGCGTCCAGACAACCTAACGGTCTTCAAATGTCGTTAAGACGAGCTGCGTTTTTTTTTTGTTATTTGGCGAAGGAAATTAAAATGTATATTAACTAGCTCTACTAATTCCTTAGTAAAAAAAACACACGTTAGATGCGTGATACTTTGTTCTTCTGGCGCGTGGCCCACGCGCAATGTCTCATTCAAAGAAGAACGGTGGCCCATCCAGAACTATGGCCCATTCAAAAAAGGGCAGTGGACAGACGTGCTGTGATTGAGGGTTTCTGACCTCATGTGGGCAACGCAGCGCAGCACTGGGCGCTGCAAAGATTGCCGTCTGCCGTACACAGGGACCCAACGCGAGCGTATAGGCAACGTGGTTCTCGCAGGCGGTACGGCGGTAGCAGCAGACAACGGAGCAGCGACCCTCACTGTTCCCATAATGCCTCACGCGCGCCGCTAAAGGGCGCGTGCTACTTTTCAGAAACGTCCATTTACTTTTACGTTAGTAAATGTAAAGATATTGTTTCATTCAGAAAATCGCTGGGCGTCGTCGAAAATCACTAGATCAGCCCATTTTATAACAATAAAAGGCAGGCTTGCAACATTTTACGGCGTTACGAAAAAAAAAAAACCGCACTAAATTTGAACGCGTTTCGGAGTGCCGGATTCGTATCGGAGTTCATGTTTGCGCTAGCGATTCTGCCCCCTGTGACCAAAGCGCGCAACTAACGTGCGCCGCCATTTATTCTTCGCATGACAGAAGTGAACGATAGAATGAACGGTAATTTATTTATTTATTTATTATTTATTTATTAATACTATTCACCCTTTTTCCAGGGCGGTTACAGGAGTGGAAGAAAATAATATGCCAATACATTTCACATTGTATAAGAAATTATACAGTACAAACACGTGGATACAAGCACACAAGTTTTGACACACTTTCTGAAAATGTTTGAAATGTAACTACAAGACACACTCAATTCTTGTCATTCGAACAGCACAGCTTTTCCTTTAGCCGGCTTGCGCAACACTTTTCTTTTTAGATGTAGTAGATGTACGAACACACTAAACAACATGTACATGGAACGATTCAGCCATTCCAGAAGTGGGAATGGGCCCAGTGTGCCCAATCCTAGGAGTTGAAACTTCGATACGTTTTCGCGTTTTTCCGTCCAATGTAAAAATTTCGCGCGAAAAGAGCGCCGCAAGCCTCGCCCACAATGACGCTTGGAAGAGTGACGTCGTCGTTTCAGTCACGTCGTCACCCGTGCCGTCGGCGCAACCACCAAAGACACGCGAAAATTCATTAATATCTAAAAAAAAACATTACCTTTTCGCAGTTTTTTTTTTTAAATCTGGCCTTCAATAGTAATTGTCAATGCTGCAACTGCAACATACAAACAGTTAAAAAGTTAATTAACAGATTTAGTTCATTAGTCAACTTACCGCGACAATAATCCACTCACCTAATGTACGCCGCGTCTGATAAATACATGGTGAAGACAGAACTCGTCTCTATACCCATATTTGTTTTTAAAAAGAGAAAGAAAATGTTACAACTAGAAATTCAGTTTTCTATATCGAACACTTTTTTGTGTGTAAACGCTGCATGCACTAATATTAAAAACAAAAACAAGACAAAACAAAAAACTGTGTGACGCCATCTGTTGGTCAGGATAGGAACTATATTGGTATGTTCCTCGCGCTCCGTTTCCACGAGCGGCGACGTTCCCAAGCCTCGTTATGTTGTCCACAGCATTGTGGACTAAGTTGTAATCGCTGTTTTTTTTTTTAGTTTCTTTTTGCGTGAATGATGATTGGCTTATTGGCTGAATGAATAACGAACAAAAAGTTAGAGCGCAAACTAGCGGCTCATCATTGAACATAGTTTTTGACAAAAAACCCCGAGACTGGGGGAAAACGAAAAACGAATACAACACATAAAGACTTGTGTGTTGCATCCTTCGTTTCTCCCGTCTCGGGGTTTTGTCTCAGGTCATGTGGAATGAATAAAGCTGAGAGCTATCCTTTGTGAAATTCGAGCAATTTCCGGGCAAGCCATATAGGAAGTGTGGGGCAGTCCGTGAACGGATGAGCTAAAAGTTCTGAAGAGCCTACTTCGTGGGGAACGAAATGAGCCTCACCACCCTGCCTAGAATGCCAGTCTTTCTAAGTATATATATAAAAAAGGGCAACTTGGGCGTGACGGTTAGCGTGGCTGCGGCACATTACACAAAAAAATATAAGTCCCTGAAATTTGTCTTGAAACCCCAAAATATGTGAAGTGTGTACATTATTTTTCTACCGGCTAAGACGTTTGCACCTTCTTCTTTATGAATAAATTCTGAACACAGTTTCTCGCGTTGCTAGCGTTTGTACATGCTTCTTGATTTGTTACACAAATGAAAATGCATGAAGCAGAAATCAAGAAGCGAGTTGATTCTATTGGGCTCGTCGACGACGGCCGCAATGATTATGTCACCCAGGCTAAGGGCGCGGGTGTTGACAAAATCGCCAGCGCGATCCCGCCTTGTGCTATATATAGTTATGCATCTTGGCTTTCCGAATGCGATTCACGCCTGGGTTTGGGAGTTTACTTAGACCATTGCAGCCGTCCCGTATCACTCACCGCAACGAGATCGTCAGCATAAAGCTGCTTACTTGGCCTGAAACGTTTTGCTTTAAAATGTATTACAGTGTCATTTGTTCTCATGAGTCGCAAAAGAGCGCCTGACTGCCGTTCCCGCCCTCCCGTAAGCCGCCGGTTCCGCATGGGAGCGGCGACCCGTAGGATGAAAGGTGTGTGCACCCGGTTGCATCGAGGCACCTCCGTCGTACGGATCGTAGCTTTTAAGAATAAATCTCTAGATATATAACTCTGTTTTAAGTAAAAGTTAAAGAAAAAAAGCCCTGACTGGGTGGCACAAGCCGCCGCCGGATTAAAAGGGCTGAGCCTCATCCATCCATCCATTCAAAACTCGCCTTCTGCGCGCTGCCATCTTTTTCTGCTGGGCTGTGAAACGCCTTCTGAGAATGCGCTGCTGATCTGTTGTGCGGTATATCAGAACGCTGCGCATGCGTCCACAGCTCAGTGACTCAGCATTTTTTTCGCCCGGGTGATAAGCCATGCAAAGGGCTATACTTAAAGTAGCGCCAAGACCTCTTTCCCTCGACAACCTCTTGCTCTTTCCTCCTTTCCGCGAGTCTCCTTCTTCCATTTCGACGCTAACGCCTCCTAGGCTGCCCTTCCGCCGAGCGCCGCGACAGGCGTCTGCTGGCAAACCCTTGCTAGATCGGTGTTTTCTGCGTGATTTCGACTCGCAGCTTTCGTGTTTTCGCTAGTATATGAGTTGCCGGTGTTCCTGACTTCTTGGCTACTGGGTTTGTCTTTCCATTGCTTTACGTCCTAGAGCAGGCACGCGAGTTTTGTCGAGGCTTCGATTGTGCGTCTGCTCGGATCACAGGTTCGAGATCAGTGCAATCTTCCACTTTATAAACAGTAATACAATAAAAGTGAACGGTGAGACAGATCGTCCCCATTTCCTCTTCAGCAGACAGGGGAGCCAAGGCTATAAGCGCTTCTGTTATGGAATGCGAAGCCGTGATCTTACGCTGCGAACGAAGCAAAGTACACCGTAGTTTCGGTGTCTCCGACTCGCTCGTTTCCAAAACAGTCGACAGCAAATATCATCACTGCTTCTGCCTTTTGGTTTCTGCTTTTACACAACAAAATACACCAAAAAAGAAAACTTTGAACGAACGTTTTGTAAACAGGCACAAGTGATTTAGTAACGCCACGTCATAGCGGCAGTTCGATGACGTTTCTAAAAGCAAAACACGCCACATACGCTCTACCAATAAAAAAAAAAGAAAAAAAAACAACTTTGACGGGCGGCCGGCAACGTAGTGTGCATGCGTATGCAAGCCGCCGGAGAATGCGAGGCCGCGACACGGGAGGGCACAAATGGCGGACGCAAGTGGCGAATCGAAATTTCCGGAGGTAGGGGCAAGAGGAACTTCGTTAAGAGGAGGAGGAGGATTTTTCTAGAGGGTGAGAGCGTGTCGGAGGATCAATCAATGGCGCTACTTTAGAGGGGCTTTAGACAGAACATCTATGTTGTGTGCGTTCTTTGCTCATAGGCATAACCCAAGTATATCATTTTACGCAGCAGTACGAAAGAAAAAAAAAGCGAGTTTGAGAAAAAACACTAGTGTCAAGGTTCATTCGTGATAACAATGCGGGATTTTAATGCCTTCCTTTCCTTTTGATTTCTATTTTGCCTTCGTGCTGTCACTTGTAAAGTGGTGGGTGTGATGCCAGGACTCGAAATAATGAAAGGAACACAACCGCGGCGCAAAATAAGCTATCCGTCATTTCTAAACGGGATGGTTCCCGCTTTCGCAGCGAGTCTCAACAATACAGGAGAATGGAAGGCATGGAAGTGTGCTACTAAAAAATAATTTCGCGTACTATACGCATTCGTGGCGCCGTGCAACACCTGGAACGTGTCGAGCGCCTTTATGGTTTCTCACGGAAGGGCTTGCAACCTTGGAAGAGGAAACATTGTGGCAGAGATTTTGCTGGAGTCGCCAATATGGCGACTCTGGCGAAATCGACGCCGCGCAGCGGCAACGCCGAGAAGCTCCAGAGAGGAGGTCGTTTCGACTCTGTCGTCTGCTATCGCTCCTCGGTTCTCGTAGGCAGCATAGAAACAAACACAAAATATTTATGCAAAATATTTATGGTGGTCCGCGTGCTGAACGACGAAAACGACCTCCTTTCGTCCGCCATTTTGCCTGACCAGCGCGCCCCTGTAGTTCGCTGGAGTCGCGAATAGAGCGGTCGATGACCGGGGTGCTCTGACTATCGAGCGCGGTGCCCGTCTTGTTATTTTCCGATCTTGTCAGTGTGGGTTCATTGGCGAGGAGATCAAACTATGGAGGACACTCTGTCCAGCTTATTTTCCCCGGAGCTCGGTGATTCCCCAACGCAAGCCCTGCGGACTTGATACTTGATTCCTTACGTCATCTTCCTGGACGGAGCGCGAAGCAGAGTGTACCGTAAAAAGTGTTGACAATCAACGGAGTGACGTTGGCGGGACGCGACAAGCCGGATCTTTGTTGAAAGCAGTCGTCAGAGAATGCGAGCTTGACCCGCATTATCTGCGGCCTTTGTGCTGAGCAGGTGCTGGACGCATGCATTCACGGTGCACAATGCATTGTTCACGCAGGTCAGAGTGGCTACAAAAGAGCCACTTCTCGGGCGACAGGAAAACACGAGCCCCAGCCGAAGGTTAATGCAGTGCTCGGCTACGGCAGCCGGGCGCTGCGTCATTTTGTTGTTGTCCCCATGCGTGTAGTCCTGAAGTTAGCCGCTCGGGGCGCAGCGTATATTACCACCAACCGGGAGGGGATAACCAGAGAAGAACAGACCACAGAAAGAACACACAACGCTCTGGGTTTCAGCCAAGCAAGCATTGGACTCAAAATGATCTGCCCCGATTTTTAGTCACTACGTTTCAAACTTGCAGCGATGTGTTGGCGTGTAAGCGAGCTTCCAGAGTCTTGACCTCCTTCGGGGAAGCGATGGAAGGACTTTGGTGCTGATGAACGTTGATGAGCGCACAACGTCTGGTCCACGTGGTCGCGCAGGTTGCGTTCAAAGCGACCTGGACAACACGCTGATACCAGAATAACGACAGAGGCACCTGGACTACCGTTTCATTGCGCCACCAACCACCGGCAACATGTAATCACAGAATCCGCAAGAGACGAGCAGAAATAGCAAAATGACCGAGTTCCTTTAACATGTGAGCTCCGTTTCAGCAGCTAAAGCCGCTGGCCTCACTGCGAATACATCACACAAAAGAGAACAGGCCTCAGACGTGGTCCGAGGTGTGTTTCTTCCTTGCTTGACGGACACAGAAACTCTCTGCAGACATGTTCGAAGCAGACATAAAGCAAACACGCTACAAACATCCTTTTACGCAGTTCATTTCGTCACCATATCTGCAGCCAACACCGTGTCCTTTGCACCATGTATGGGCAGTGTGACTGCGGGAAACGGGGAGGGGGGGGGGGGGGCGTCTTTTAGTTTTGAAAACAAATGAGTAAGTGGCGTTTGGCCAATCCGCCATCTTTTAAACTTCCTGTTCGTTCTACTGCGCCTTTCAAGAGCAGTGTTTTTTGCTGGGCATGCGCTCGGGGTAAATGTTAGATTGGAGACGTTTCACATAGTTTCACACTCGTGCCGTGCTCGCACTTGCATCTCGTCGCCGTCGTAGTATGCCATTTGTGACGCAAAATACCTGGACGAACATCGGCAGTGGACGCTCGCGCGATTACATAGCGCCTGTTTCCGTTGTCGCGTCATTTCAAACTCGCTTTTTGTGGGCTCTGGGCCGTATACAGTAGAGCTGGGGCCGTACGAAAGCTCGACACCCGACGATCTGAGCCTAGCCTTGCAAATAGACCACGCGTCGGTCGACCACTGACCGCGTTGGGGGTACGCGGGTGTAGCACTGCTTGACAACGGGTTGACCATGCACCCTCACCGAATGCTTTGACACACGATCCATGCAGGCCTAAATTCCAGCCTCACGGATTCGGTCTAAAATTAAAATGGTATGTGCTATTGATGATGTAAAAGTACCTTTTCCAAAATATTCTTGCAATTACTATTTTTTTTACGACACCTTAACTTTTGCGGAAAACAGACCCCAAAAGGTGAAGTAACACAATAAAAAAAAGTTTGAAATGCGACTGCAAATCAGGCACCGTTTTTAGTTGGCCAATATAATCTTCTACATTATCTTATATGTTTTGTCGCGCATTTCCGAGTGTTTTCAAGGGTGCAGATGCGTTAAAAATAGAGCTGGGCGTCGATTAAAATGTTTAACCCGATTAATCGCCACCCTTTAATCGATTGATTAATCGATTCATCGGTCTCGTTCATTTCCACGCATATAATTTTTAGAGCGTCAAAATGATTTTTTGTTTGCCTTTGCTGAATTTGTGATAAACGTCGCAATATACAATTTTGACTATGAATCAACTTCGATCTGTCGTCGAGAACAGTTCAAATACACTCACAGATTCTCACTTCAGCTGCGTGAGGCAAAGGAGTTCGTTGATATTCTCCGGCAAGAGCGACCTCCTTTGATTGTTCACAATAGTCTCTGCTGCTTAACGAACACTCGCACGGCGTTGAAGAGGCCGGGACACACGTAACGATCTGCGCTTGTCTGGATTTACGAACCTCGCCCCTATAGTTTCCTTTTGTTTTAAAATTTCATGTAAAATTTGCCCTTCATAAAGATGTACCCATACACGTCTGCGTGGTGAAAACGCTTAATTTTTTGCTTTCTTTTGATTCGTAAAACTTTTACCGGTTAACTGGTTAAAAATATTAATCGCCATTAAAGCAGTAATCGATTAATCGGTAGGTTAATCGATCAGTTGCCCAGCACTAGTTAAAATATAATAAAAGCCTTTTATTTTCAGAGCATAATTCAAAGCAGCCAATATATTTTAAAGCAGCGAACATAGACGTGGTTCAACCGATGGAAGAGGATTTGCTCTGGGAAGGCCGGAAGCCACGAATGCTTTTTGATACTGGTTCACCAGTGAGCATGATACCCATGAGCGTCTTTAAAAAGCATCCGAAGTGGTGGACCGCACTGGAGAAGACTCCCCTTCGCCTTTCGTGCTTCCTTGGGCCACTACCGGTTGTAGGCAGAATTGCCATGAAGGTACAACACGGTCCAGCACTGGTGAACAGCGCGTTGGTCATTGTGGACTGTCAAGGACCTCTACTGTGCGGCCGGTACACAACTCAGGCATTCCACAATGCTGGTGTGTCTCTTGATCTGGGATTGGGTCTCAGTGTTAACTAGGGGTGTCGCGAACCGGCCGAGGTTCGAGTTCGACCAGGTTCGACTTTTTCGAACTTTTAGTGGAAAATTCGACGAACCTTGTATTGAGGCTCGACTCGTGTGCGCATGCGCGACAGGCTGGCCAGTTGGCTTCGGATTGGATGGTGATGGCTAAGGGACGAATTAAGGGCAGCGTTGATTGGTTATTTCAGTTAATACAGTACAAAAACAAATGAGTTATTAACTTCTTCAGTGATTAGAATTGGTTTCTTTTAATTGCAACTGTTTATAAAATAAAATAACCATTTTCATGAAAAAAGAGTTTTCCAAACTTAGACATGCTTGTATCAAGGTCTGGCCACACTGTCCACAAAGTCGAACCGGTCGAATCTGGTGAAAAGTTCGAAGGTTCGTCGAACCGGTTCGACCCAGTCGAACCCCGAAAGTTCGACCTAAAAATCTGGTTCGACAAAAGTTTGCGACACCCCTAGTGTTAACGCTGTCCACGCCGAAGCTTCCGTGCCGAAACTCCTGGAAGAATTTGCAGACATCTTCGAGGGGAAGCTGGGCTGCTGCAAAGGACCACCTGTTAAATTGTACAAAAAAAAAAAGAAAAGAAGACACAGTGCCCCGTTTTTGTAAGTCTCGACCGGTGCCATACGCACTTCGAGAGGTTTCGGTGGAAATTAATCGCCTGGTAAAGGAGGGACTGCTTTCCCCGATCCGCACTTCGGAGTGGGCCACACCGGTCGTGCCGGTGGCGAAGGAAAACGGTGACATAAGGCTGTGTGGCGATTTTAAGGCGACTGTAAATCCGGCGACACACTTGAAGCGCTATCCTTTGCCGAAAATTGACGATATATTTGCGTCGTTCTACGGAGGGGAGGTCTTCAGCACATTGGAGTCGCGCAACGCGTACAATCAGCTTCCTCTCGACGAGGAGGCTCAGAAGATGGCAGTGCTGAACACACACCAGGGCCTGTACTGATACAACCGACTGGCCTTCGGCATCGCGTCCGCCCTGCAGCGCTGTTTCAACGACGCATCGAATCGCTCCTGCGGGGACTGCCTCGTGTTAATGTATACTTGAACGATATCATTGTCGCCGAGAAGGAGGATGACACCTCGACTTTCCGACAGGTGTTTCATCGACTCCGAAACAATGGACTCAAGCTCAACCAAAGCAAGTGTCGTTTCCGAGAGAAACAAGTGTCGTTTTTGGGAAATAAAATTGACGCGAAGGACCTTCATCCTCAGCGGGACAATCTTGAGGCGGTGACAGGAGCGCCAAGGCCAACATCTGTGAGCCAGCTAAAATCCTTTCTGGGGCGAGTGACCTATTACGCGAAGTTTTTGCCTAACCTTTACACCACGTTCGCTCCCTTGTATCGACTGCTGGCCAAGGGAACGCAATAGAAGTGCGGGGTGGAACAGGAAAGTGCCTTCCAGGAGACGAAACGTGCCATGACAGAGGACGATTTTCTGGTTCATTACGACTCTCGGAAACCGTTGAGACCAGAGTGTGACGCGTCACCCGACGGTCTGGGTGCTGTCTTGTCGCATCGCTGCAACAGAAAGGACCACCAAACAAACATGGCGGCTGGGTCCAGGTCGGGTCGGCTCGGCCGGGCCGCCTGAACAGGTGGCGCATTCAATTTGACAGATTTTCTTTTGTTTAATGCCCAATATTCTAGGTATTTGAACTGCGACGGTTAAGTGTAGTCGGTGCACATAAACTTGCAGAGCGTAGTTTTGTTTTCCCGGTGTTTTTCGTTCTTTTCACGTCGAACTTTCATTTCGGAGATTTTGTTCCAAACCAAAACTATGGGCTCCGGAGAGACGGTAATAGACTCTAATCAGTTTTGATCTAAGGAAAGCGGCGATGACTACAGAATTGTTCCACCGAGAGTAATTTTCAGCTAACTCGCATGCCTCAACCATGCGACTTATCTGTCCGCGAAATCGAGCTTTTGTGCGTATCGGCGTTTAAGAAACAGCTCCAGTCGTCTGCTCGGTTAACAACACAGGCTGCAGGAAAATTGCGAAAATTAAGCAAGTGCTTCTTGAGCCAAGGAGCATGTTAACCCGCTGGCGCCCCACTAAGCAGCTGATACTCGTATTTGAATTCAGGTTTTAGTAGCAATCGAGAAGTCATTTTGACGTACTAGGTCCCACTAAAGCGATATTAGTATATTCTTCGGGTTGAAATATGAGCTTAGTTGACTAGCTATTAGGTGAACTGCTGAATAAAAGTATATTTGACAGACAGAGAGATACTATTTAAACTTAGCCAAATGGTTCTAGCCGATAGCACGGAGACGAATGCGGACAAACTGATGAGAGTCTTCAACGGAGATTCACGCAGAACCTTTCTGCATTGAACTTGACTTCGAAACCTGAACGGAGAAAATGAGTATTTTCTGGCCGGTCAACCTGAGCAATGTGGACGTATATTGCTGATGGCTTTGACGGCGGTATAATATAAATATTGGAGGCGCGATAGATCATAATGCCGTGACAGCTTCTAACTTTGCGAGACGCGTCCCCCACCTTTTGAAAGCAGATAATTTCCCTCATTAATCATATGCAGCGAGCAAGTTTTCCGGAATCAAGTAATTGCGAAATCAGCCCAACTCCTTCAGTGTAGTCCAAAGGCTTTTTCGGCGAAAAGCAGCCAAGATGAATAGCCAACGCACCGATCGGCGTGGGTGGCTCAAACTTGAAGCTAATCGAACACAACCAAACTCAAGAAAAGCAGCTATCCAACCTTCCCGTTCACTTGACTGCAACATTGGTGTTCCCTCCAGTGAAACACCTCGTCTGTCGTCCTCAGTCCACTGTTCAACATCCTTATAAAGAAACCACTTATCAGTTACCAAGTAGTCGTGACTTTGAACGTGATTCGAGACAGACAAGAAATCAAAACGTTTTTCCGTGATTCCTCCCCATCCAAGAAATCGAAGCACGCGACCGTGTGTTGTGGGGTAAACGGGCTTTCAAACACGTGATGGAAGGAAACAATCTACTGAGGCTTCACCACACTAATGAACACTCAGGCAAAATTAAGAAATTTTCGGACCTTCGTCAAATTACATTGTTCGCCACCGCGCCGACAACACGTGTCCGCGAAAGCCACCGGAGACGCGGAGGGTCGCGGAGCGACCTGGTCCGGCTGGTTCCCGGTTTTCCCGCTTGGTGGCGTCCGTTTTGCTGGAGTCGCGATATCCTCAGCCCGCTAAGCATCCGCATAGTGCTCCGCAATCCGCCACAAGACCTTGAACTATGCAGACAAGCCTGGAGGCGCGCATGCGCAGCTGCGGCGTTTTCTTTACGGATACCGTAGCGGAGGAGAAAAACGATCTACTACAACTCCCTACTATCACCGGCTGAACGCAACTGCTCCCAACTATAAAAAGAGGGACTGGCGTTGGTGTTTGGAGTGACAAAGTTTCGAGATTATCTTTTCGGCAATCGCTTCACATTGGTATGGGTGCTGCTCCTCGCGACATGCCAGTACGACACCGAGTATCGGAAAGGATAGCACGATGGGAATGCCGACGCTCTAAGTCGCTTGCCGTTGCCGGGGTCCACCGTGCCGGGCTCTAAAGTTGGCAACAGTAGAGAGCCCATAAATTATGTGTTGTATACGCGCGGTTTGGATGACAGGTCTTTGTCGACACAGCAGATGGCAACCCTAACCAAGGACAAGAAACTTCAGCGAGTGAAGAGATGGATCCAGGGTGGGTGGCCGACTGGCCTTCAAAGTTAAGCATGGAGGAGCAGCCACTATTGCCGTATTTTTTACGCAGAGGTGAGCTTTCGGTGAGCCATAATCTGATTTACTGGAGACATCGCGTTGTTCTGCCAGAAGCTGCGGAGACAGTAATGCTGAGGGAGCTGCACGACACTCATCCCGGAATCTCGGCCATGAAAAGTCTCGCTCAAACAGTCTTTTGGTATCCAGGGTTGGACAGGGACATTGAGAAATTGGGACAAAACTGCCCGCAGTGCGTGCAGTGTTTGCCGATGCCTGCCGCGCAGGTTCCTGCAAAATGGCCAGAGACCATGCAACAATCGCTGGTGCCGCCTGCACATGGATTTTGCCGATCCAGTGGAAGGGTACATGGTTTTTGTACTTGTTTATGCGGAGACGAAGTGGATTGAGGCCGCACCCATGAAGACAGCAACAGCTGACATAACAATTGACGTAGTCACGGGAATCAGGGAACCAAGGTCCATCTATGTTCATATCCGGCTCTGACGCAGCTTCATGGTCTTCAGAATGACCACGATGTTGGGTCTTCGGACGGACCCAACACTTCGAACTGGCCCGAACTGAACAAAACCCCACTACGTGTCGTAAATATTCCGATTTCTAGTGTATTCAATTTTTACGTAATTAGTTATTTACTTTTTTCTACTACAAATTGCCGATGTGTATCTAGGTCTCTTCTTCTTTTCTTTTTTTCAAAACAAATTTCATTATACAGTCGAACCTTTAATTACTGCCATTGAACAAGGTCCGCCAATTACTTTCTATGGGTGGTATTCACTGGGTGCCATATTTGAGGGCGGGGTTGAGAGCGCATGCTCAGAACGAGTCCCCACTTATCTTCTCAGAAGAACTACAATCTTGACAGTGTGCAATGCATGTTGCGGAAGCGTTGTGGAACCTCGTCGTCAGCTCGCGCTCAGCAACAACGGACTCAACTATGGCCGCACAAAATACCCATGTGAAGAGTTTTACAATGATGTAAAATCAGCAGCACGTGGGAAATAAATATGCCTTAAAAATTCAGCTGAAGTTGTTGAGGATCTTCCCAGGCTTTGATTCTTTCAGTGCTAAATGTAATTTAGTTTTAGCTTCAACTTTATCGACTGTATCCATAAACGGGGCATATATGGAGGCAACAAGTAAATGACAAATTCGACACGTAAAGGAGGCCTATAGTCTGCATTTAAAAATCCTCGTCAGCCAATTGCCGTTGGTCAAGTCAAGAATTTGAAATGAAAGAAGTTCTGACCTATGATGAACAGATCCGGGATATCGCAATCTGTCATATACAGTATACCTGCCGCGGTTTTATTTTGAAATTCCTACTGGAAGGTAGAAGTGTCACATCAGCAATCAGCTTTTTATATATATATATATATATATACTCTATGCGTGCGCGCGCACTTTTAGGAAAAGTGATTTTGCCCTAGGCACGTTGCTTGTCCATTGCTTGGCTGCGGCGTAGCTAGATACACAGGATCGCGATGTCCCCTCCTTGGGTTTCGCTTCTCCACAGTGCAAGCGTGCGCGGCAAGAAGAGCACTCAACGGAGCTAACTAGACCGCATGAACAGATAAAATACTGTTCGAAATATTACGAAACTCCCGTGTACTGTTAATGTTCAATTAGAAAATCAAATCGAATAGTACCTTATTCAAAGTAATATATGGGGAAAAAATTCAGAACTCGCGCGAGCTTACCGTTGCTAGAGTAACTAGGGAGTTTTCGTAGACCGTTTTCCCACCTCCGCAACGCTCTCCGGGTCCAACAAAAGCCCCTTCAGGGAGTTTTAGAATAGCGTACGCATAGAATAGCGGTGTCGCCACTGCGCATGCGCCGAACTAGACCGCGTTTTGCGCTTTGCGTGCGATATTTTAGCGTACGCTATGTTTCGGGAATGGCGTGCGTATGGAAAGCGTCTTTACCCTTTCTGAGGCCAGATTCACGCACTATAGCGACCGACTCCGACCGACTCAGACACGACCGGTTTTTAAGCCTCTTCTGACGGCTTACGACCGGATGCACTGCGGCGGAGCGTTGTTATTCTACTCTTGGTCTGTGTTCCTTCGGCGCTTATTTCCAGGATCCACAAGGCACGCGCGGGCATATTCCATTCATCAAGCCAGCCGGTCGTGGGCAGACGGTCTTGGCCAGAGACCGTCGGAGCAACGCTGCGTCGGAGCAGGTCGGAGTGCCTTGCTAGGCGCATATTCTGCCGAGCTCGCCGAGCTCCCTTGGCGGTCGCTTGGTCGGTGGGGATTGTTGACGTTGTAGCATTTCCCGGACGTTTGTGGATCCAGCGTTCATGTCTGTCGCGGTCAATTTCAAATACTTTTTTTTTTTTGCTGCTTTAAGTTGGGACGCGCGAGGAGAGCACGTAGAAAAATAAATGTCCGTTGGTCGTCGCGACCAAGTAATTGAGAAACGCTGTCGGAGCTGCCATCGTAACCTGCGCAAAACTTATGATAATTTCGTTTCGTGAATACGAATTTGTTACGTTTCGTCGTACGCACATTTTTGGCGTAGGATCGTTTCGTGAACCTGTCAGATGTCTAAAATCATCGCTTGCGTTAAAAAAAGAAAAGAAAAAAAAAGAGTATACTGTATTTAGTTGCTACACATAATGTTCAATACGGAACCTTCCAGCTGGTTTGATTTTAGTGTTGGGTGTACATTTTACACACGCAAAGCGAGAAACATGCTCCGCCCGAAACTCGGAAAACGAGGGAAAGCAAGATCGCTTTCCCTCGTGAAGCTGGATCCAGCTCGGCGTACGTGACTGCTTCTCCGCCAACACGGAGTTGGCGGCGAAAGGAAAAGGAACGCGATACTCTGGCTACTCTGGCTCTGCAAGCAGAGCCCATACAGTTACTCTAACCGTAGCCATTCCGCAGTGTAAACTAAAAGAATCTTTTGGAGCAGAAAGTGGCAGGGTAAGCACTTTGCTGCAGTAGTCACATCACTGGAGTGAAATAGCACCCTGCCGTCGCCTCCTCATCTCCCGAACACTTCCGATGCCGCTAGGGGGTGACATATTTCTGGGGGCGTTTCAGGAAACTGGACATTATAGGTGTGTGCATTTTTGCAGATTAAATTCTGGAAGTGTCGGGCTCTACCTCGGTTGGGTCAGTCGGGCTAATTTAGCGCACTTCAACGGAGTGCACGCCTTTATAGTGTCATTTGTGTAGTGTGCCACACGGCTTCTTTCCTGAAGAATACGCTCGGCTTCAAGTGAGTTTGACGAACTCACTTCACTCGATCGAGTGTGTAGCCTCAACAGCAGTGTTTCAAGAGTAACACATAACAACATAGAAACCAAAACCTGGCGTAAATATTTTATTCTAGAAAGAATTAAAAATTCTTTCTGACCCCCCTCTTGATTTCTGCATGTGTAAAAATTTAGGGCGTGGAAACGGGGGAAAGGGGGGGGGGTTCCTAAACATATGGTACGCTGACCAACACCTGACCCCCCCTCCAGAAATTCCTGCATCCGCCCCTGGGTTGATCTGTACCAAGATTAGCGCCGCGGTGAATCGATAAAGGACTACGACGAAGTCAATCATCCCAGTGCTATCTTAACAGAATAGGATAGAGCCTACTTCAGTTTCTGCATGTAGCTGTACGAAACTACACTATCCTCGTAGACCTCCGTGGGACAAAGCGGAGGGCCAAGGTTGGTTAAGTAACATTGTTTTATAACGTGTCTTTAAAAAAAGAAATGTAAAGGTGCAAGCGAGCTGGACAATAATGACGAAAATAATTCCTGGAGAAGGGGAAACAAGAGGGACAAAGGACAAACACAAATCTCCAAACACAGCTAGGTGTCCTGGAGAAGGGGAAACAAGAGGGACAAAGGACAAACACAAATCTCCAAACACAGCTAGGTGTCACCTAGCTGTTTGGAGCTTTGTGTTTGTCCTTTGTCCCTCTTGTTTCCCTTCTCCAGGAATTATTTTCGTAAGACTAAATATTGCTGATACATTTGTGCCTTTACTTTAACATTTTGGGTGTCTGACAGTCATGGAGGTAGAAAGCTTCTGGAGACGACATGACGCCGTGGAGAGGGATACACCCCCTATGATGACCAAAGCCAAGAGACGTTATTGGACGAAAAGGTGTTGGCGCCAAGTTAGCTCTCCTTTTCGTCCAATAGCGTCTCTTCATTTTGGTCATCGTTGGAAGCGCGTCCCTCTCCACAGCGTCATGTTGCCTCCAAAAGCTTCCCACTTCCATGCGAGCAGTATTTTTTCCGAGCTTTCCGAGCCATGTTTCCGGGTGCCACTAATTTATCCCTTGTGGCCAAGCGTGTGGCAACCGAATTTAAAGTGACATTCGGTGAGCTGAAGTATGGTGCCTGGAGCGCGTCTGTTGAATGCACTAAATTAGCCCGTCTGACAGGGGATTCAGAATTTCAGATCGTACCCTGCATTTGAAAAACTACGATGCCGCGGTTTTCTATTCCGTTCCTCATCCAGTAGCTGAGCACCTGGTGGAAAACTAAACACAAAGCTACCGTAAAAAAAAAACAAAAAAAAAAACATGTACGTATTCGTGAGCGATATGAAGGTGAACAGCCCTCTTCTTGTTTTTGACGCTCCTGCAAGTTTTGGAACAAGCTCTGTTCCAGAAGAGGGCTAGAACGCAAAGTTTAGACCCTTGGCCACGTACCATTTGAGACGTTGAGAGTTAATATAGCTTTAGGGAGCCGTAAAACAGGCAAAAAATCAAATAAAATGTTTTTTTTGTGTGTTTTTTTTTTTTAAGACAAGGCATATTATACGGAACACCCAAAAATATTTTATGGTTCATAATTAAAATAACTTCGACTTGAAACACCAACCAAGCTAGAGTATCACCATTGTGTGTGTCCGCGCATCAGCGACACCGCCATAGCCTCCGAGATCCCGAAGCGCGCCCGCGCTTCGGGATCTCGGAGGCCATGACACCGCACTGTTGCTTGTAGATCTGGTGGGTAGGCGGCGCGAGCCTCCAACTAATTCTATGGGTTGAGCTACTGACCGAGCCATCCGCCCGTTCATTCATTACTCTCCCCGTGAGCGAAATGGCGGCGCCCAGCGAGAGTGCAGAAGCACGCTGCGTCGAACTAGGTTTTCTTGAAAAGTGCGAACCTTGGGCGGTGAAGAGCAAGTACTTTCCAAGTAAAGTCGGCGGCAAACCGGCCTGGCTTCATCTGAAAAACATACCGGACGGTGAGCGCCTCTCCTGTCAAAACTGCGGCGAGCCGTGCGCCTTCTTACTCCAAGTCTATGCCCCCATTGACGACCTCGATTCGGCGTTCCACAGAACTCTCTTCGTGTTTGTCTGTGTTGCTCCCGGTTGCTTGAATAAGAACAAGACGGGAAGTTTCATCATTTTGAGATCTCAGTTGCCGAGGATCAACAGCTTCTATGAGCAAGAACCGCCGATCGAAACCGAGGAGGGCTCCGATTCGCCTTCTGCCAGCGACTTCAGCAAGTTGTGCGTCGTCTGCGGGGCTTTGGGAAACAAAACCTGCGCCAAATGTCGCTCTCGCAATTACTGCAGCAAGTCCCATCAAGTGACGGATTGGAAGAGTGGCCACAAGTCCCAGTGCGGCTCCCAAACGGACCACCCCGCGACATCGGCAACCGCGCGTGTCTTGTTTCCGGAGTACGAGTTGATCACCGAACCGGAGGACGAAGCCTGCGGTAGTCGCGCGGCGGACAAGAGCGACGAGCAGAGGCTTTCCGACTACCGCGCATTCCTGTCGAAGCATCCACAATGCTCGGACATCGATTCCACAGTGAACGCGAACGATTTGAATAACATGGCGGCCACCTGTAAAGACAAGGCGTTCTGGAAATTCAAGAAAATCATCGAGATGGCGCCTGAGCAGGTTCTGCGGTACGACCTGGGAGGTTCGCCGGTGTTGGTGTCCTCTGAGAACAAGCCGAATGCCGTGCCGGACTGTTCTTGTGGATCAGAGAGGCAGTTTGAATTTCAAGTGCTGCCACAGCTTTTGAATACCATTGTGGAATCGAACTCGGAGAGTCTCGACTGGGGAACTTTGATCGCATATACTTGCAAGCGATCCTGTGATGGGGATGAGCCATACCTGAATGAGTTTATCTGGAAGCAAAACTTTTCGGAGAAAGAGTGACGCCTTTTGGGCTTCAATATAATTGCTCTGTAGCCTTCTCTGGTACGAATAAAAATATTAACGAAAAACAGTATTGTTTAAATATATATACAAATTCATTGCAACCAGTCTTTACTGGAGGACAGTAGCCTGCTCATATAGTTCGAGACTTACCGGCCAATTTATTCTAGAAGAGACATGGCATCTGAAAGTTTGAAGTTTTGTGACCCTAAAATACCAATCCAGGAGTTTGATATATCAAAAGCAGTGGGTTGTGTTTTAATGTATAGGACGAGTTTCCTTGCAATTATTTTTTGTGGTTACATTTTTTGTTGGTCAGTGGTGATAAGCAAGTTCCCCACCGCCGAACTAGATTTTCTGTTACAGCATTGTTTGCTTTTGTTCCCAGGATTATGCTACTGCAAACTGTGCTCAGAACTGTTTGTTCTTTTGTGTTCCAAGGCTGCAACTACTAACTAGATGAGTTACAACTTTGAAATGCACATGCCCTGTGCCGTTTGAATATATTAAATATGTTCAGCATGTGACGCGGTGATGCCGCCACGCGTTACGCCTCCCAAAACTCTTGCATGTGACTAAAATGGCCGTCACTGGTTGCTCGTTCGTCGTCTCCGTGATCCGAACTGGCTTGTTTTGCGAAAATTTCCGCCATGAATTCCGTCAGACCTGCCAGCGTGGCTTAAATGTAGACGGTGTCCATCAGCATCCTCCTATCCGCCCTATTAATTTTCTACGCTGCTTATTACAGGCGCCGAACAGATGAGGTACTACGCCAGTGGCTCTAGCTGATCCTCGACGGTTTGCTCAAGGCCGAAAGGCGCAAAAGGCAAGTTTCGGTCGTTTTAAAAACAAGGCTAGCCCTGGGAATCAAACACTGCCTCGAATTCAGTTTGTGTCAGGACTTACTATTCAGAACTCTGACCTGTTTTTGGTGATTTCAAGCCCCGCGAAGATCCGGAGCACACTTCTCCGAGCGTTTGCGTATTACTTCTTACACGGAGCGGCAGCCGAGTATGTTGGTTTTAAAACTGGTTTATTATTTAACTGCTTTACTGCCTCGCTAAGCTGCTGGCGTGACTGCTGGCTTGGAACGTAACACAATGCCACGCTCAGTGCGTGGTGTGAGGATCGTGGTGCGTGGCAAAAAACTGAAAGAAAAGAGAAGTGATAAATTCTTTGGGAATTATAGAGGCAACCTGCTTGTTTTGTGTGTTACTAATGCTTTATGGCTTACCCGGCACGCCTTATGCAGCGACCGGGACTATGAAGGAAAATTGTCCTTTAATTATTCTTTTTGTGTTTTTCCTGTGATGGGGATTTTTGTGTCTTGTGTTCTGGAATTCATAGTTGTCTTTTCTCTCTTCCAAATGATTTTGGCAGTGTCACTATCCTCGGAGCACACAGGAAAAGAGAGACGAGGGAAATTATTGAGGCATTCCTTATTGCAAGCCTGGGGAAGCGGTGCATCAGCGAACCTTCGTGGCTTTATCAGAAAAGGAGGTTGGGTTCCTAAGATGCTTAAGACTGGGGTGGGCTACCTTTCGGGGATGAGTCACTTCTCGGGATGTTATGGTAAGCCATTTTTGCATCCTCGGCAAAAATTCTTGTTTGCAGTATGACATCGGTATTGTTAGGAAAGGGAAGACGACAACGGGGCGATTTATGAAGGCTCGGCCTTCATAAATCCTTTCAGCGCTCTATCATCTTGTACTCCTGTCCTTTCTGCTGCTGACAGTATCATCCTAACAGTATGGTGACAACCTCCCCCAACTTTTTTGGGGGCATTTAAGAATACAGACGTGTATCCACAAGTTATTGACCTGAATTAGCATTAGATTATATGCTCTTACATAATTTGTCCATAATTCCAACTAAGGTTTTGCCTTGGATGTTTCTTTGGGAGAGTTGTGGGCAGAGTCACTCTCTACACCAGTGCATGGTTGTCGTGACTGCTCCCGGTTGTTGTAGTAATTCCTGTTTAATTCTCACATTGCAGGAACCCGCTTTGCCAACGGGCAGACGGCATTGGGAAAGACTCACACCATGGTGGGCACGGAAGTGTTTAATATCATCAAAAAGGTGCGTTTGTTCGTTTAGACACTTTCTAGCATACATGTTGGGGTCGTTTGACTTAAGTCCCATTCAGATGGAGCATTTGCTTGTGCTTTTTTACGTTGGGTTATGATGCGATTTCGAATCACTAGGACATCCAGGTTTCGTATGTTGCGTGCAAAGCTACTCCTCGAATTGGTTGTCACGCTTCATACGAAGCATGAATGGTTGTAACTGGGTTTTAGGAAACGTAAGCTCCTGCAACGTAATGCCGTGTAAGTGAACGGCACTCGGTGAACTGACCTTTACCCGCGTAATTGCGGGAATATGCGACCCTCTCTTGCTTGACTTGAGGACGAAATATATACCTTGGAATGCTCCCCTAGTGATTCACCAGAGAGACGAGAGATGCGTACAGTCTATTCAAACCTTTCCTGTTTAGACCTGTACCCTGTTGCAGGTTAAGAAAAGCAGGAAAAGCTCCTCCCGCCTGCAACAAGGTATAGTATAATGTTGTTGTTGCTTAGAACGTCTTTATTAGAGTAAAAGGTACGACTATGAACGGGTATGAACGTCATACCCGCTCATAAAACGGGCGACCGCCAACTAATCAGTAATTATCATCCATCTCACTCACCAGCGTTTCATCTAAATTCATGGAGCATATTCTCTATTCAAACATAATAGATTCTCTAGACTGTCATAACCTTCTTTTTAAGCATCAGCACGCACTTCCTAAGTCATACTCATGCGAAACTCAACAGCATTTCTATCTGATGTCTACTCCAATTTCGATTCCAATGTTCAAACTGATGCCATCTTTACTGACTTCTTCAGGGTCCCTCATCAACGTCTTCTAATGAAATTATGACGTTAACAATTTTCCAATTAGATAGAACTTCAGAGAGTACTGAGAGAATATGTTGCAGAGGAAAGCGGAAGAAATATGTTTAGTGTTTATTAATACTTTAGAGTTAATTTGGTCATCTCTGGAGCTAGAGGACATTTTCAGTTGATCAATCGCCTTAAACACTCCAGAGCAGTCAATTAAGATAGGATCCATAAGAGGGTGAAAGGATTTACCCGAGTTGGGAATGTCTGGCAAGTTTTCGTTAGTAAAGATGGAGCAGAAGAAATTGTTAATACCAAGAGCGCTGTGCTCATCTCAAAGCTGAAGCCCGCCGTCATCTACAAATTTCAAGGGAATTGTGATAGTGCCGAATTGATTATTTTCCAAAACATTTTTTGTATGGTTGTTAGAATGTTTGGAAAGTCTTGACTAGAGAACTTGGATTTGGCATGACTAATGGCGGATTTGTAAACCCTTGCGCATTCGTGATAGGCGTTCCAAGAAGCCGGAGAGTTAACAGCCTTAGCCCGTGCATAGAGTCTTTTTTTCCTATTGGATTGACTATGAACTGTTTTATTGTACCAAGGGTTACTGTTATCAGATATAATGCGGGTCAGTGGAATGAAGCGTTTGATTAGATTGACCAGTTTATCTTTGTAGAGAGTTTGATTTTCATTGACCATTCTTTCCGTGAAGTTAACTGAGAAAGTCTGATAAAAATCTTCGAGGTTCGAGCTGATAGATGCGTAGTCAGCTCTCACATAATTGCGAATGAATTTGCAGTAATGTGATTTACGAGGACCAGCGAGAGAAAGAGCTAAATCGATGACAAGATGGTCACTAGCACCGGGTAAGTATGTAATATTACTGAAGAGTGAGGGGTCTTGACTGAGATACAAGTCCAGTATATTGCTGCAACAATGAGTAATCCTAGTGGGGTGAGTGATAACATTTGAAAAGTTAACATCTGAACAAAAGTTTATGAATTCTTGAGAAAATGAGCAACTAGAAGAGAGGGTAGACCAGTCAATGTTAGGGTAATTGAAATCACCAAAGAGAGTAGTAGTAAAAAAGGCCTTAGGGTATTTACTTGGGATTTCAGATAGACACTTACATAGCTCCTTAACAAATTCTTTGTTGCTGTCTGGTGGCCTGTAGCACACCCACTATTACGGGGAGGCGTCGTAGCAAGGTACACTCAGGCAGTTTCCAGGTCGGTAAGGAGCGGTATAACCCGAGGAGGAATTTGATCTTTTATAGTCAAAAGATGTGACATATCATTTGTCATGTTCACTTAGGTACTTTGGCCGTTTGTGGCAAGTTGGCTGCCATGTTTTTCTCACGTGTCAGGATGTTTGCAGCAGTTGTTTTTGCCTCCTTCCTGTTGAACGGGCCGAAAACGTATTGTAGCATTACGATAAGCACGCACATAGCAAAAGGCAAATGATGTTGCTTAATGAAGCCTATCCATGTACAGAGTGCAACACAAATAGGGGCGGCCCGGCGGCAGTAGAGGCGGCAGTGTCGATTGTAATGCCATGTTTTGGGACGGCGGAACCATGAACCCTACGCTTGAGCGCAGAAAGAGCTCCCCGATGAAACATGGATGTTAACGGTTGTACCCGTCCTAATGGCCAGAGTGGGTTATTAACATATGAGAGCCCAACTACCAAGAAAACACTTTGCAGCTTGAAATTTGTTTTCTTTCCACCCGAAAACCGCCGATCGAGAACTGGCCGGTTTGAGTCACACTCACTCTCGTCTCCGTGGTCACACGCCATTTTCTATTATTTAGACACAACCACCAAATATAATCCAAGCTGTGTGTCATCGAAGGCACATGCACAATATTGAAAATAGAAAAGAAATGTGATGCCCATTTTTTGTGGCTTCTCAAAAGCTCCAAATACGTTGATTGGAAAGAAAAAGTTACACAGCCACGTGACTTCTGCCAACTCTCTCCTCCTCTATATTTCTTCTTCCTCCCCAGTCCAGTTTCGGTTTCGAGCAGTTGCGTTTTTTGTGCTTGATTAAAAATATGTGTGATGCTGTAGCAAAATATTGATTGGGTAGTCTTCTGACTTCTGACACCATAATAAATCACCTGGCAAAAAATAAAAAATAAATTTTGGGGTGTGTCAGTGTCCCTTTATTGAGGTTAAAAATTTTCTACACCATCTGAACACAAACCTCGGGAGGTTCGGGGCATCCTTAGTAAAAGCCCCTGGTTTCGGTGTTCCCACTTGCTATAGCGCTTGTGCCCCTCTTGCCTCGAGCCCTAGGTTCACTGTTGGCTGGCTTGTTGCAGGTGCCTGACAGGGAGTGCCTGCTGCGGACCTCCTACCTGGAGGTCTACAACTAGAAACTGCACGACGTGATGAGGACATCGAACGGCTCCCACTTCCAAAGCCTGCAGCTGAGGGAGAATTCGGCATGCCCTTCCTATTTATTTAGTGTGTATATTTTGTTCTTTTTTAACAGCCTTCAGCTTGGTGTGCAGTATCAGGGTGGTAAACCTAAATGTTTTTTTGTTCCGGTTCAGAAAAAATGGTACAGGTCAGGTTCAGCTCCGGAGTAAAAAATTTGCAGTTCATACTGGTTTGAATCACTTCAAACGTTAACAAAAAAGTTGAAGATGGTAAGAAAGAAACCATATTTATATTTATCGAGACTTAAAATATTAATAAGGAAAAGCTGAAAAATGTTCATATAAATTGTGTAGAAGAGACACAATGACCCCGTTTTGGGCTGTTCGGGTTGGGCACTTCAGGATCACAATGCCGACCCAAGTGAAAGTGCACAAGTTTTCATGTCGCGAATAGGGAAGGTTTCGCGCACTAAATTGCGTTTCAAAGTTCTAGGAGACCCTTCAGTTGTTCAACCATACGGCTGAGCTCCTAAGACCGAGAATGATACCTGAAAATATGAAAATAAAAAATATGTATGGGCAGTTTCATTTAAATTCAAGCAATAGAAAACATTCATTTTTTTTTTAGATTTTTATTTTTTGTGGCGCTTGAAAGTGTGTACTTTTGATTCGTGCTTTATTTCAAACTATTAGCTGACAGATCCTCTTTACTTTTTAGGGTAATCAATGTATATCTAGTAAGATAATACTAAAATACAGATATGTCTAGGGACACTGACACCCCCCAAAATATTTTTTCATTTTTTGCCAGGCGATTTAATATGGTGTCAGAAGACTATCCAATTAATATTTTGCTACAGAGTCACATATATTTTTAATAAAGCCAAGAAACGTAACTGCTCGAAACCGAAACCTGCGCATGGAGGTCAGAGAAATATAGAGGAGAGAGAGTGCCGGAAGTCACGTGGCTACACCCGATCGCGCTTTTTTCTGTCTGTTTCTTTTTTTGGTTGCGCACAGCAGACGACATTGTTGACAGCATTGCAGGTACCGTTTGCCGTGCGATTGCTTTGCAGTTATGTTTGTTCCACTCGCTGCTCTGCACTTAAGATGAGTTGTTTTGTACATTGAAGAGTTGGAAATGAGTGGTGAATGTCTGTGATTGGCTCCGAAAAGAATGCCCTCAAGATGTTGCTTGGGGAGCTGCCTCACAGGTTCTGCATTCAAAAGTGGCATTGTGCGGCAGAGTCTGCACAAGTTCTTGAAAGATCAACGGGATCGGGACCAATGGTTGGCTGCAATTCCTGCAAAACAGTTACGGGCACCTCGGAAAGCGGAAGCTACTCGATTTATATGCTCCTTGCATTTTGTGGAAAGTGACTACATTGAGTTCGCAAGTGTCAAAAGGAAGTCCCATACCCAGTGGCGTCACAAGGGGGAAGGCGAGGGGGGGGGGGCGGACCGCCCCAGGGAGCTGCCGCTCAGGGGGTGTCGCGGCAGGCCACGAGAGCGGGGATGGGGGGGAGGGGGGGAGGGAGGGGGGGGAGGGAGGAGGAGGGAGGTCGGGGTCGCGGTGGGCTATTGCCCTGGGTGTTGCTGACGCTAGTGACGCCACTGCCCATACCGTTTAATTCAGCAACGTTTCGTCCACAACTATTTTTTTTTTTTCAGTGATAATTGTAAAAAGAAATGTGTAAATACCACGAAATGTTTGAGAAAAAAAAACAAGTATACCCACTTTGTAGATCGAACTTGGGTCCGCTGCATGTGAAGCAGACACCTTTCCACTGAGCTACTCTACAGTTTTTAATAGCCATTTTGATAATTTGTTTTATACGAGACCCAATAGGGGACAAGTGCTGGCAATTTTTTCCCGGGTTGTGCCGGCTGCCGGCAGAATATCCACCTCCTAATGACGTAAACTTGTGGATGTCCTTGGGCACAGGCAGCTTCCTATCGTGGAGCTCGAAGTATGATAGTTTTAACATCGTAATGTTCAGGCAGACGAGGGTGTACTCCTCGTTCGTAGTAATGCAGCCGGTCGTCTGTAGGTCGGAAAGTTTGCTGCCAATTTTCCTGCAGCAAAGGCACTCCCCAGGTTCGAAGTCGGGCAGCACCACGCATTGGCCATATTCGCACCTAGTAAAGAAATCATACTCATGCTTATTCAACTCAAAGTACGCTCATTGTTTATGTTTTTGTGCATTTTTCAAGCTCTTACCAATTCGTGTTCGTAAGACGAGCAATGTCTTCAGCCACAAGGAGGGGCAACGACTCCGCAACGTCGTTGTGCAAATCAGCTTGTTGGTCGGGTGTGTCGTACGGAATGAATCCTAATTGTTTTGATCGGTCAAAAATTTCTTTCGAAGGAAGACAGATTCGCCGGTACCGCGAACGACAGTTCTGATGTGGAGGTCCCACGCCCGTCGTCCGCTGTCATCGCCGTTGTTGACCGCGGTGTTGAGAATTACACAGTGAACGCCCAGAATGCTTCCGGTTCCCTGTGCAACTTTTTTTTTTTCAATCAACATATTTGGAGCTTTTTTGAAGCTACAAAAAATTGGTTTCATATTTTTTTCTATTTTTAATATTGAGTGTGTGCCTTCAATGACCCACGACTTTGATTAAATTTGGTGGTTGTGTCTAAACCTTAGAAAACGGCCCGTGACCACGGAGAAGAGACTGAGCGCGACTCAAACCGGCCAGTTCTCGATCGGCGGTTTTCGGGCGGAAAGAAACCGAATTTCGAGCCGCAAATTCTGTTCTGAGTAGTTGGGCTCTCGTATCATGTACAACTAAAAACCTCGGCGAGCATAAATACCCTGTCAATGTCCCTTTAATAGCCTAAATTTTTTTTAAATCTTTAAATATGTCTTTGTAAACATTTTCGCCAAAAACTTCAAATTTTTTTCCAAGTAGAGTTTTTAGAGTATCAGATTCAAATCAATGCCACTTACAATACATGTCATTGCCTTGCAAACAATCTATACCGTAAAATACCGGGGAGCGCCCACCTTTCTTTCACTGAAAATTTGGTTAATCTAGACATGGGCACTTCTCCGGTCAAATCGGACTCTTAAAGGGACACTGACAGGGTATTTATGCTTGCTAAGGTTTTTATTTGTACATGGCATATGACAGCCCAACTACCCAGAACACAATTTGCGGCTCAAAATACATTTTCTTTCTTCCTGAAAACTGCCGATCGAGAACTGGCCGGTTTGAGTGGCGCTCACTCTCTTCTCCGTGCTCACGTGCTATTTTCTATGGTTTAGACACAACCAACAAATATAATCAGTCATGGGTCATCGAAGGCACATACTCAGTATTAAAACTAGAAAAGAAATATATGATACCCGTTTTTTGTGGCTTCTAAAAGCCGCAAATTCGTTAATAGAGAAAAAAACGTTCCACAGCCATGTGACTTCCGCCAACTCTCTCCTCCTCCATATTTCTTCTTCCTCCCCAGTCCAGTTTCGGTTTCGAGCAGTTGCGTTTTTTGACTTTATTAAAAATATATGTGACTCTGTAGCAAAGTAATGATTGACTAGTCTTCTGACACCATAATGAATTGCCTGGCACAAAATAAAACAAATATTTTGAGGGAAGTCAGTGTCCCTTTCATGTATAATTTGCAGAACTCCCAGGTTTGAGAAATGTTAATAGTGGGCGCTTCCGTTGCATTTTACGGTAGTTGTTTTTTTATTGTTTGTTTATACACTGAGAAGTAAATGATAGAAAATTATACATTTTCAAATTTCGTTCAAGTTAAACACGCTTATGAAAAAAAAAAAACTTGTTTTTTCTTGCTTTACTTTTTTTTTTTGTCTTTTAGCCCACACATAGTTTGTGTGGATTAAATGAAGCCGCAGCCCAACTCGAAAGAGTTCCGCCGTATCTGTCCATTCATCCATTGCTTAACCCCTTGCACTACTCATTTTTCTCTTCAAGGAACGTACAGCAAAATTTTATTTTAAACAGGCAATTTGCATTAAAATAAGACAAACTACACGCAGTGCATTCCTATAAGCAGCGTGCCCTGCTGTCCGCGGCGCGGAGGACAGCGGGCTGTCCGTGGCGCGTCAAGCAGAGCGTAGAACACGTGAGGAGCGGAAATTTCCAGCTCCCCCTTACCCCTCCCCCTCTTCCCCCTGGGCCTCCGGCCATGCCTGACACGTGACCCAAGAGGGAGGAGAGAGGGGAGCGCGTGCCACCCTCTCTTTATTTTGTACATTTTTTTCAGTCACAAACAACGCCAGCTGCACTCCATGGGCGTCGCATTACTTGCCCCTTTTTCGCGGTCACGGACAACGCTGGCGGCACTCCATGGGACAGTTAATGCTTTCGCATTAAAATATTTCCTCGACTTCCAGGTGTCATATCGTGCTCTAAATCAGGACTTCTGGTCCGAGTCCCCCTGACGTGCAGACGCCGAAGTTGATGAAATGCTTGCAGGATTCGCATCATTTTCATCACTCCTGTCACTGCAGATCAAACCAAAAAATTGGAAAGGCCGAAGGATTCGTCGTCACCGAAAGGGTTTTGTATCTCTTCGTTGGCTAAAGCGGACCCCCTCACCAAAGCCATGTTGTTTTAGCGTCAACGCTCACAAGCGACTGCTTTTTTTTTCTTGGCTAAATGGAGTGTTCTCTCTCTCTGTTAAACAGCGAAACAAACAAGCACACTGCCCAAAGTAAATGGAGCAACAGGGTTGGTTAGCCATCTGCCAGAGAGCGCGCTAAACAAGTGCTGAAACCGAAATGCGAGCCGCACTCGTGGTAGGGCTTTGTGGTCCGTAAGGGGTGGCACGAGTGACACTCGTTATTAGTAGGTAAGGGTTTAACCATTAATTTTCGAATTCACTTTTACATTAAATTCTTTTTGCTGATATATTTTGTGTATTTAGAAGTCTTCCGACAGCTGCTAAGAAGCAGTTTCTGCACTTTCATAGGTTACTTCTGGTGTATCAGGGGTGTGTCTTTGAAATCACAATGGTCACTTGAGGTCTTCCAAGTATTTATTAGCAATGTGTATCTTACATGTTGATACACTAGGTCAAAATTATATCAGTGCTTGAACTTATGACGTGTCCAAGTGTAAAACTCATAAAAACAGTTGGCAGACGCTGTGAAACAGATTCACATTCACTTCATGCAAACAACTTTTGTAATTCGTTTGCAACATGGCAATTTGCAACGTCCCCTTTTTGCGTACGCGGGCCAATGGGATGTTTGGTCAGCCCGAACATCTTGTGTAGAAATCTGGGCCGCTGGTTTCCGTTTGCACTTCTCTTTGTGCAAGTCCTCAACGCTTCTTTTGGTGCCGATGGCCGTCCTCTGGAACTTTCGCCACTTCCTGGCTTCATCATCCTAAAACAAAACAAGCGAATAAGTTACATTAGTAAGAGTAATCGCAGACATTGAAAATCAACTCACGTCTTCAGAGTGTATGCCAGATTGATCTTGAAGTCGGAGAGTTTCAAGACGTTCTTTTGAAGCACAGATGACTTGCGGCAGTCCAGTTTGTAGAGAAACCACGCATTGATAACAACGAGGTCAATAAGGTAAAAAAATATTCGCAAGTACCACTTCCTTAACTTCAACTGGGTCCTTATGCATGCTGCCATTTGGTCGACCAAATCCACTACGCCCATGAATTTGTTATAATCTGCAACACAGGCAGATGTTGGCACATCAGTGTACTGCCTCAGCCTCCTGTCCCACTTGCTGTGAGTGTCAACGGGACTAGTGAAATGTAGGTGCTGAGAAATGTGACTGAACAATTGTCATGCCATTGATGACATGGAGCTCAACATTCTTGCTCACAGCTGTCTTGCCTTCAAAGGATCCTCGTCCTTGAGTCCGAAGGGTTTTGTCGTCACTCAAGGCACATCCAGGCAAGCGATTCTGGCGGGCGGTTCCCAGTGACCAGATCTGTCTCTTGGCAAGTTCAACAAACAGACGAATGCCCGTGAACCAGTTGTCGCAGTACAGTTTGTAGTTTTTACCAAAAAGAATAACTGCTGCCAATCTGAGAACAATATCCCCACTTCCTCATATATCGGGATGTCCATCTGCTGGCCCGATTTTCTCGGTGTACATCTCAAAGTTGTCAACAATTCCTGTGGAATCACAAAGTAGGAACAGTTTAAACCCATATTTTTTCAGCTTATTCGGAATGCTGCTCTTGTGGCGACTTTTCCCTTTGTAACCCAGCTAAAAATTCCAATTAAATCCAATTGGAATTCCAACTGGTTTTAACTGGAACCAATTGGTTTTAGTGGGTTCCAACTGGAACCACACTAGCCAATGGGTCTCACCGATTGGAATTATCTTTCCATTTGGAATCCGAATGGGTTCCAAATGGTTCCCGTTGGCAGTGACGAATTGGTTGTCCAAAAACCCAATTGGTACCATTGGGAAAATTCCAGTTGGAACTTAATGGGAATTTTCAACTGGGAAGGTATGATCTGCTCATCCACACAGACCATTTCTTCAGACATCGGGATCGAGATGAACTTTTGGCGTGTATGCTCAAAGAAAGGACGGATCTTGACCAGGCAGTCTTCATCACCATAACCAGTTGTGGCTTCAGTGGCATCACTAGGGGTGCGAGCAGACTGCCCCGGGTGCAGCACTCACGGGGGTGTCTGGGCGGGCCACGAGACGTGGTTGGCGTCGTGGATGCCACGGATGACCACCACCAGATCTTAGTGATCCGTGAAGTAAGTGGGTAAGTGCGGTGGAAGTTTCTAAAACCATCCAACATTATGTGTAGCAGCTGGATACTGCCAAAGTGGGATTTCGCATAACGTGAGTAATGCTTGAAAACAAGTCTTTCAAGCAGACGACACGGAAGGCTCTCCTTTCGTTGCGTCGTTACTGGCGGGATGCCGGGGCGGCCGACGGGAAAACCCGACTTCCCTGTCCTCGCGCCGAGAGTGGAGAGAAGGGTTTTTCGTAGGGGGGGGGGGGTGGCGACGACAGGAGATGAGGCTCAGACTCTCTGCAAAGTGTCACCTGCAAAGCTATCGCTTTAAA
The DNA here is from genome assembly GCA_037355805.1 of Ixodes ricinus. NCBI lineage: Eukaryota > Metazoa > Arthropoda > Arachnida > Ixodida > Ixodidae > Ixodes > Ixodes ricinus. The sequence continues at coordinate 45,235 of JAZHYW010021742.1, forward strand.
AACTTGGAAACCTCGGGACACTTTAGCTGTGGCAAAACATGAGGCGTACCAGTTGTAGCCAGTTCTCAAGGTTACAGTGCCCCCTTGTGTCGAAAGTGGGAACCACACGGAATGAAAAATTATGGCGCAGTATGTTTTCAGTGCAACAATGGGCACTCGCGCATTTTTAATGCTACGGTCAGCTGTAAAAGTGCTTTAACAGTATGTGATTTCGAATACACACTGGGAAATTGAAGGTTAAAGGGGTACTCTGGCGATTTTTTGAGCTACCTCAACTAACTATATATTCGGAATCACTGGCCTTTACCCTTTCTGGTATGCTATTTAGTATCGCGAAATTCTAAAAATGATGAAAATGATGCCAAAACCAACATTCCAACAGATGTTTGTCCTGTCCGTCCTTTTTGTCTGACTCTTTCGTATATTTTTGTATACCCACAGTTTTCAGTTTTGTGACTCCAGTGGAAGGCAGGCTTGCAGGTCGAGCGGACAGTCTAAAAATAGACTATGCGGAGCAGTTATTTCGTGCTGCTGCGCGGGTGCTGGAGCACGAGCTTCCAAAGCATTCATTTGACACCATGAAACTGCTTGTAATCAGTTGAAAACAATGTCTACAGTTCAAAGAATGAAGCCCTACCTTCTGCTGACACCAGTTTTCCATTGTTGCCAGTGGAGACTTTCACAGTAAATTCAATAACTTTGCGAAAAGTTTTTATTTTGGCCCAATATTTGGGTTACTATTTCAGCAATGTTCGTTGATGTGTTTAGCAAATTTTCAGGCAAATCAGGGACTATGAAGAAAACACCGGAGCACTGTACTGGTGCACCTTTCTTTTGCGGCCATTCAGCAGTTTAACTTTAACTGTCCTTTTTTTTTTCTGTTCTCCGGTAAGCATTTGAGTTCGAGTTTGATGATCTTAATCAGTTTCCATATATAAACATTCGCTTGATCGATTTATTTAATAAATTTAAAGAAACTGTACTGTCGAGAGCGGATATAACGAAATAGCGAAACAATCACAATTTCCCATTCCCGTTTGCACTTTTTCAATGCATTTCTGTCCGTTTTATAACAAAGGAAATTGAGCAGCTCCCGTGGATATAGCGAAGAGAAATTTTGTGATAATTTGAAAAAATAATAAAATTCGGAAAGTTTACTAAGTCTCGGACCGCCACACTTTGCTGCTGTGGCCAAGGAGCCACCCAGAACAGGCTGCAGAAGATTCTAAAATGGCTGTCGGCGGCAGTCTCTGCAACGTCGTCTGCTCCCCGCTTATTATCTGGGAAGCAGCTTCATCGCATCGCACATGGAGAAGCCGTCGTGGCATGCCGATAGGGGCGTTCGGAGCGCTAGCGACAACGTAGTGGCGGAGATGACGGAGAGAGCTTAGATTTAAGAGAGGGCAGTAAGTATGCCTGCATTTGATTGTCGCGTGGCGAGTGTGGCGAGGAAACTGGGCGGAGAGACGGACACCTGTGCAGAAGGTGATTGCTTCTGAGTTTTGACTCCTTGCATGCTGCAGCTCGTTTTACAAACGCGGCTCACAAACCACGTGACCCCAATCAAGCAGTTGCCCCATCTCTTAAATCTAGGCTCTCTACACCGATGACAGACAAGCTTGAGCGCAAACTCAGTGCCGTGCGCGCTTCTTTGTTTGCTTCGTCATCCGTGTCGGCGTCTGGTCGGTGAGGTCGCTCTTACGCGAAAGTCTACTTCGCTCAAGCACCAATTCGGCGAATCATCGCCACTCAACGATGGAGAGTCCCGGCACCGCCGGCACCTCGACGGGGAAGACGAAGGCAATCTCCTTGAATCAAAAGCGTGCCGTCCTCGTTAGAGTGCGCATAAACGTTAAGAATGCTGTCCACCGCTGGCGTCCTCCGCGGGGCCGTCGCAGCTGTCGACACGGTTCAGTACGTTGCAGGATCTTTTTCGATTGGAGCTTCTCGCAGTTGGCGAGGAGCGGCTCCGATCTAGCAGAAAACGCATGCAGGGAAGCCTCGACCGCTTTCTGCAGGTTTGATAAACGTGCCCTTGACAGCCCGTGTTATATATTTTTTTTAATGTTATTTGTATGAGTTCATATATAATGAAGAAGCGGATATAGCAAAGCGGTATCTGATTCCCGTTGACTTCGTTATAATCGGTCTCGACAGTATACAGTGAAACCCGTTTAGAACGAACCCACGTACAGCGAATTATTGTCGATATCGAACTCACGGAAAATTTTGATAAAAATGCATGTAAAAAGTACTTTTTATAACGAACAACACATTGGGTATATCAAACTTTTTCCTCAGGAAGGCTTCCAAAACACGCAAACAATCGCCTTCAAGCCTGCCCCCCCCCCCCATATGTAGGAAAGAAATAAAATTCCAAAAGCTGGATCCGCGAACGAAATTGGAGCGAAAAGAAACAATTCAAAAAGGGACCAACTAAAAAAAAAAAAAAACCTGCATGCACGCACAGAAAAAAAAATTTCATCTTAAAGCGGTTGCCCACGAAGAGAAGCGATTCAGAAGGGGAGATAAGCTAAAGTAATGAAATCTGCAGACATGCAAAAAGAAAAAAAAAAATCCAGCGCGTTGTTACAAGGCGGAAGCGAAGAGGTGAGAAAGAAGAGAAGCTCTCGCCTTACAACGAACGCATCGTGGGAGTTCGTTGTAAATGGTTTTTGCTATATCGAACTACTTGCTATATCGAACTGATTGTAGCGTGTCCTGCGGTTCGTTATAAACAGGTTTGACTGTACCATGCTTGGTTCCATGTGTCTGCATGCAGTCTTTCAAGTGCTTCAATTATTTCCTTATGATAGCCAGTTAAATTCAGTTAATTTATTTCAGAACAAAGGTTGGGGCTTTTCACGTAAGAGACTATCGCAGACAGCTCGAGAATGCCTGGGGTCCGCATAATGTGATGTCAAAAAGAAGCAGTGTACTTATTTACCCACAATTGTGCTAATTTACAAACCTATTCATTCACTCAATGATCAACAACTTTGCAGAACAATCTCTCATTAATAACTCGTGGTGCCAAAAACGGCAAATGGCTCTAAATTTTGATGAATATAAATCCCTCTCGTTTTCACGCCGTTCACTTATTACGTCATTTCCATATCACCTTGCTATTTCAGTCCAGTGAAGCCTTGTTTATCATATAAATATCTGTGAATCCATTACTTGTGATCTATCATGGACAACTCGTATACAAGGGGGACGCAAAAGTAACCGGAATGAATTTCTGGAGGGCACACCGTTCAGTAGTACCAGTTTCCGCCGCTAATAGCGCTTAGCGGTACCCCTTCCGAGTCAGTTTGCCGACTGGTGTCAGTCTGCTAAAGTTGTGGCGGCATGTTGTGAATTTTTTCCCCCAGTGCTTCAAAATCATTCCTTGTTTTTGGCAATGTCTGATTTAAAGGAAACGCGTGCAGCTGTGAAATTTTGTTTTCTTTTAGGGAAAACGGCGGCGGAAACTCTTGTAATGCTTCAGACAGCTTATAAAGAAGCTGCTATGAAGGAATTGCAGTTCTATGAGTGGTTGTAGCATCCAAGAATGCAGAAGTTCATCTGCAAGTTATTGAGCTAAAGTAGCCTTAGATCACTGCTCTTACATAATTTGATTACGATTCCAACTAAGGTTTTGCCTGGGATGTTTCTTTGGTAGAGTTGTGGGCAGAGTCGCTCTCTAGAGCAGAGTATGGTTGTCGTGATTGCTCCCGGTTGTCGTAGTAATTCCTGGTTCATTCCTCCATTGCAGGAACCCTCTTTGCCTACGGGCAGGTGGCATCGAGAAAGACGCGAACCATGATGGCCATGATGGGCACCGAAGTGTTTAACATCATCGAAAAGGTGTGTTTGTTCGCTTAGACACCTTCTAGCATGCATTTTAAGGTCGTTCGACTTAAAGGGGCAGTGCAACGATTTTCGGACGTTGGTAAATTAATTGCAATAACTGTTCTCTTGCCCAAAACAAAAAAAAAACAAAAAAAAAATTTCGCGTGTGGTAGTTTTTAGAAAAGAAAATGAAACATATTGAGGGTCGGGGCACACCTCGGCTCACATCGTCTTTCGATTAAGTTGCGCAGTGACGTCACTCTGAGTACTACGTTCGGTTCTATCTTTGGGGCCCCTAGTCTAGAGCACTGCACAGGCCCGGGCCGGGCTTAGGCTTGAACGAAAAAATTTCTGGGCAATGCCTGGGCAGTCCTGTGCTGCAAATTCGTAATTGTTGATGACAAAACGTGTCCACATTGGTCTTTTAGGTTTTACGAAAACAAACAAGCAAAGTGCAAAATCACTATGGCACTGTTCAAAAAAAAAAAAATTCTCAAAAAGACGTTTTGTTTTTGGAAAGCCTTCAAGTGGATAAAAGAAAACACTCCACCAGCATAGTGGGAGGGTGCAGGCTTTATGGCTTAGACAGTTTTCAGGTTAAAGCCTGCAAACTTTTTGGGCTCATGTTTATGAGCCCAAAAACTTTTGGGCTGGGCCTAGAAATTCCGGCCCATGCTGTGCTCTACCCCAGTCCTCCTGCAATTGTCGACTGGGTCCGATTCGGTTACAACAGGCCAATGCACCTGCTTTGTATCATTGTAAGGTCGTGGCGAGCGATTGAGACAAACGACGGTTCGCCGCAAAGCAGATGGGGAGGATGGCCACGGAGAGGAAATGGTCTTGTTGACTTTCGATAGAGCACCATGAAAACCTGCATACTCTAAATAGCATCACACCGTAGGTCCGATAACTGTCACATGTAGCTGCAAATTCAAAAACAATGTTTTTTTTTGTGTTTTTTTATGTGAAAGCATTAATTGTCTTATTGAGTGAAGCCATTGGTGTCTGTAGCCACAAAAACGGCACCTAAATTCCCATTCTTCCATTGGCTAAGCGAAACGGCACCTAAAGTCCCATTGGCTGCGACACGTCGTATCAGATGCTTTCGTCACGGAAGCCGCTCAAGGTCAGACCGGACGCGCCTCAGAAATAAAACACAAAGAAAAGCACAACAACGCAATGCTTCGTCACGAAAGCCGTCGTAAAGCCGGCAGGGTTCGCCGCGCCTGCGCAGTGGGGGAGCATGATGTCACTGCCGGAGCGCCGTGTGCAATAGGAAGATGTGCGCTGCTTGTAGGAATGCGCTTCGTCTAGGAATGCTTTTGCATTTCTACACGTAAGCATTTTTTTAAATTTCTCTGCCTAATTTTTTTCTTTTTTCTTGTTCTGCAGCGAAGTTGCAGTATTTTGGGGGAAGGTGGCACATTTTCTCTCACTTATGCCAAGATAAACAATATAAAAAATACGAGCTGCGAATTATTCCAACATTAAAATCGTTGCACTGCCCCTGTAGAGGGTACATATACCATAATATCCTGAGAAATAACCCACCTAAAATTGAAAGCAACTAGGGTGAAAAATGAGGAGTGGGCTAACTTTCGGTGTGTAACAAAAAAAAAAAATAAAGAAAAGTTGAAAAAAATGTTAGTTCTAGATTTTGGGGCCTTTGAAACTTATGATTGCAGCTAGGGGTGATGAAGCAAAAGATGATTGCCTTTCAAGTCAGGAATGTTCGCTTGTCTCCCGCCGTTGGTATGTAACACCATTTCTGCCGAGGTCACCATGGGCCAGGGCCCTGCAATTACTAAAAGTGGGCTATCTTTCTGTGTTTTTTTTTTAAGTAGAAAATCGTGCCAAAATTTGGGGTGGGGCATCTCTTGGGTGGGGCATCTCTCGGGATGTTACGGTTCTTTGGCCTGGAATCCAGCTGGACTGCCTCATTTCCAACTGGGACCAGTTCCATAATCCAGCTGGAAGTGGGCTGATTTTCGCCTGGGGGCCTTTACCCTTTCCGGTATGCTATTTAGTATCGTGAAATTCAAAGTAGGTATTGTGAAATCGGTAAATGAAGGTGATGCCGAAACCAACATTTGAATATGCCCGTGCTTTTCAGTTCCATGATGTCACTGGCAGGCAGGCTTGCAGGTCGAGCAGGCAGTCTAAAAAAACAGAGTATGCCGAGCATTTGTTTAGTGCTGCTGCGCAGGTGCTGGAGTAAGCTTCCAAAGCATTCATTTGACACCGTGAAACTGCTTTTAATCAGTTGGGAGCGAATTCTACAGTCCAAAGGGAACCCCTGCCTGCCACTGGCGTCACTTTTTCATCGATGCAAGTAGAGACTTTTAGTTTGAGAAAAACGGTGAGTGCCAAAATTGTAAATTCAATAACTTCGCAAAATAAAATTATGTTGGCCTAATATTTGGGTCACTAGTAGTTCAGCTAGTAATCTAACATGCAATGGTTTGATTGATGCTTTCTGTAGCAAAGAAGGAAAAAAGATCTGCTGCCACTGATCTTTTTTCGTAATTCAGTCAGAATTTGTAAACGATTCATGCATTCTGGTTTTGTGTTTTTTCAGTGAAGTCTGGGCAGCATCCTCCCGGCCGGCTTTTTTCACGGAGGACGGCGACGAAGAATACTTCAAGAAAAATTGTTGAATGCAGCGAGGTCAATTTTGGACACTTATGCCACACTGGCTGCTTAGATATCTTAAATATCTTTTAAATCCCTCAGCGTACTAACTACTTCAGGCATTTGTGTTTTATCAATAATTGTGTCTCCTTCAGCTCTGTCAATAAAATCAGTGTGTTGAATTAACCGAACCCGAACTGGAAAACGAATCAAAACATATTTTTTACTGAATCAGACCGAAACCATAACCGAAATCAAACATTGGATATCGAACCCTAACCGGAATGAGACCACTGTCTCATGTGGCAGTTACCAGTTCATTTGAAAATGATTTGGTTAAAGAAAATGTGAGCCACGCCTATTTTTTTGCGGGTGGTGGCACGAAGTCGATTTAATATAGGTATTTGTGACTGTGGTGTCAGCAGTACATTGTTGACTAAACGAACGGCAGTGACATGGAGACAGCTGAATAATAATGAAACAAATAAATTAATTTCATGTCTATGTGCAGCATACCATGACTTGGCATTGGCATAGAGACATACACTTCTATAGCTGTAGCTGACTATGCCAAGAGGCCAAAGAGCTATTCTTTGTTTGTTTTGTAGCTGCTAAACGATTTGTTTTGCGGTGGCCAAAACTGGATACACCATTGGGGAGGCGAAGCCTTTAGAGGCACGATACAGGAGCACCAGTATACCAACTGCACGGAGCTCTGGACGCTGCTTGGGAAAAGTTTGTTTTTGTGTTCTCTAGGTGCAGCATGCTGCCCATTCCTTTTCCTCTCCAGTTCTTTTTTTTTTTTTCAAATCCTTTGACTGTTTTTTGTTGTATTTCTGTACTTCATTGCACCTTATGTGTTAGCGAAAAACCCGAACGCACGAGCAAGCAGTAGCGCAAAAATCGTTGGCCTCGCGCTTCTAGCTTTGCCTTCGCTCGCACATAAGGTGAAGCCAAGTATAGTTTTCAACTCTGTGATTAGAGACCAGGGGCGGATCCAGAACTTCGTTTTGGGGGGGCGGAAAATTTGTAAGGATACTATTCTCCCATTCTTTCTTGTGCACCGGTGGGTCCACCCATGTCGAATTTTCCTCCGAGAAGGGGGAGGGGAGGGGGTCGACTTCGTTTGGGGGGCGGCTGCCCCCGTCGCCCCCCCTTGGATCCGCCACTGTTAGAGACGGGTAGTTTCTGAGTATGTTCTGTGCTAGTGTCGCTGTACATGCTGGCCGATTGAATTTGCATGAAAGCGCTGTACTTTGGTACTGTTTTCAAGCACAATGTGAATAAAATGGTGTTAGTGATAAAAGCCAAGATCACAAGACAAGGTTGTAAGCCTATATTCGTTCTGTTGTCCCAGTTATCATGTCTATGGAGGGCAATGCAGACTCTCTCTTTCCTCAAAGTGTTTGCCGTTTGCTGTCCTGAAGAACGTGTACACGATGGCTCGGATCGCGTGCAGCCTGTCGGTGTGCTTTATTGGTGTATTCACACGACGGAGATTTCTTCCTCAGAGAGGAGCAAACGTCATCACGCTTCGAGGTCACGTGCGCCACATCACGGATGCTTGCTGCACTTTGTTCACCGTTAAGCTGAGACTGCAGCTAGTGCTACAACCACGAGAGCACGAGATCGCAGCTTTGAAATGTTCTTCTGCAGAACAAGTGCTTGCGCTAGAAAAGCCCATCTCGAAGCCAGGAGCGAGGGCTAGCTCGCGTTTGCAGCTTTGGCTGTAGTCTCAGCTTAAAGTATAAACCGCATGTAAGCGATTTGGCAAGCGACGGAACAAGTGACGGCGACCCGCTTCGCTGTCGCTCGGTCAGTCGTGCGACGAGGCAAACCGCGTGAAAGCGACCAAGGCGATAAGCGATGTTTTCTGGAAGCCCGAAAACCGAGCGACGCAACGAGCAACAGTGAGGAATCTCCGTCACTCGATAAATCACTTGCATGTGGTTCAGCCTTAAGGGTGAACGGAGTATAGCAGCATCCGGTGATGTGGCGCACATAACGTTGAAGCGCGACGACATTTGCTCCTGTCTGTGGAAGAAATCTCCATTGTGTGAATACACCGTAAAGGGCTACTCCAGTCGAAAATTAAACTACAATAAATGACTGGTATCGCTTTAGTGGCACGAAATATGATTACAGCCGAAATATTACGTTAAAGTGAAGCCGCATACTCTACTAAGACCGATTCTAATGCTACCAGCTGCTCTTTAGCGGGCAGCAAGCGGGTTAGCTTTTAGTCGAGGAACACTGGCACAGCGCCTTCGTGACGTCACGTCGCGATGAAGCTGCGGTTGATTGGTTGTACCACACTGCAGCACCACGTTGACGTCACGTCGCAGCCGTATGGCTGATTATCAGTTGCCATCCCTCTAGCAGATAGTTTCGGTTATGCCGTAGGTTTCGAAGCCGAACTTTGAGCCGCAATATTTATAAAACTACACGCAATATCGAGAAAATAAAATATACCTTGTAATTTAGAGGAAACAGTCGTAATCCCAAATTAAAAAAATATTGACCGGAGTTGCCCTTTAAGATGTGCGCCCGTCAAATACTTTACTAGGGGAATACAGGACACTCTCCTTATTTGCATTAGACAGAACGACGGCCGCGCCATAAACCATTCTTGGTAGAGTGGTTTATTTGACAATGCCTCTCCCCCCACCCCCTTTCTTTTGCTGCCAGAGCACGCAAATGCGACGCCTCGGAATGCAATGTGGTTGACGGGGTCGCAGATGCAAAGATGGTACCGCTGCTGCCGTCAAGCGTGTTTCCACGGATATTCGTTGTCATCTTTTTCAATGTATTCTCGGGGAGTGTCCTGTATTCCCTTAGTAAAGTATTTACCTCCGTCCAGATCGACCAAAGGCAACTCCGAGACACTGCGACCCTACCGTCTCGTCTCCCGCTGCCGAGCCGGGGGAAGGTGTTCTTCGTTGGTACCTGCACGCTCGCAGCATCTTGCTTGGTATCGATACTCGCGTTGTAGCTTATGGGGCGGAGTTTGTCCAAGAGGTTCCTGTGTACCACATTACCAGGAGAGACGTTCCTGCTGCTGTTCTGCTCACTCTACTTTGCGAAGGAAGAGGGGATGTTCATGAGCACAGCAGCCGTATTCTTGCCGCAGCTGCTGCGGGAATGACCTGCCCTTCAGCCTCTTCTGTGAGACATCCATCCTGGTCTACTTGAACGAGGTGGTCACGTCACTGTACTTACGCTGGTGCCTGTGCCCGCTGCCTGGGATGCTGCCAAAGTTAAACCCGATTCTCCACAATGGGGTCTTGCTGCCGATCATGTGGCTCGGCAGGCAGGCACTGTGACCCGTGGAGGCGTACTGCCTGGAATTAGTGGACAAGCTACTTTTTCTCCATGTCCGCGTGTAGCCAGTCTAATGTTTCCGGTGGCCAACACGTATGTCCCCTGCTACACGATGACCAGTTACGATGCAGAAGACAATGAAGGCTAAGAACAAGTGATGGCCAAGACCAAAGGTTGTGATGAGGCTCATCAACGATCTCTGGTCCTCTTGGACTGATGTCGGCTCTGTCTGGCACGTCTCCTGTGCATGTGTCAAGCAAAGCGCTGTTGGAGACTCGTCGCAGATTCGGTGGCACTGACGGGGATAGAACATATGCATGGGCTGATGGACTAGTGGCAAGCATCTTGCAGACGTTGCATGTGGCATTGTCTAAAATTGATAGTGTGGAAAAGAGACTCGGGTCATCAGCTGAAACCTTGGCTGCTTTTGCAGTGCTTGCTCGTGATGGTGACTTTTTATTGCAGAATTGGTTCTGACTTCCAAATTCTTTTGAGTTTGACAAACGATTCAACAGTTGAAGGGCCGCCTGCAGATAAGAGCCAGGTTATTTGCCTTTTTCTTCAAGCATGCTAGCAGTTACCGACTCTGACATCTAACTGCTGCCTCATGGATGGTTGGAAGAGCTGGCAGTTCAACCGGAATAACCAACTCCAAAGTCGCATGTCAACATTAGTCTTTTTATTCGAGACAGGCCTTCGATTGAGGTCTGCTTCATGGTACTGTACCTCTGATTCCACTCCGAATTAATTGTTCTTCAAAGAAAACTGCATGGAGATTGAGAACTGCTTGAGAATTTAGTGTCATACAAGAACATTGGCAATTAACATTTCCCACTTGTTTGGCAAAAAAAAGATTGAGGTACACCTAAGCATTCCTGTGAAAGCGAAAGCATGCAAGCTGCTCGTCCGCTCTCTTTTTCGTCTGCTGCATACTTTCCGTCGTCGGTCGGCGCGTGTGGTCCCCTGGTGACCTTGGACGCTCTGCGCTGATGGACACGCAGCGCCATGGGGTGAGCGGTCGTGGAAACTGACGAGCGCAGCGGCCAATGGGAGCCCCGTCGATGCGCGCCAGCCAGTGGAACCGAAGGAAACTATCTGCCGTTTTCGCGCTTCAGACTGATGACATCAGCTTGCCATGAGACAGTTAATGCTTTCGCCTTAAAAGAAAAATTGTAGAGCCTTTCCACTTCATGTGAAGATGGAGGACCAGCAAAGCTGTTTTCTTTACGACGTCTAGGACTATGCCTAGAGGACGACGTCTAGGACGACCTCAAGGACGACTTCTAGGACGACTTCTGGGACGACCTGGACGACTTCTAGGACGACCTCAAGGATGACTTTTAGGATGACCTCGAGAACGTCTAGGACGACCTCAAGGAAGATGCCTAGGACGACCTCTCGGATGACCTCAAGGACGACTTCTAGGACGACCTCAAGGACGATGCCTAGAGATGATAACAAGGGATCAGGACCTATCTAATAATTCCAAGGATGGCTGACTCACGCTGGTTGCCCCCTCTTTTTGTTTTTATTTATTCATACTTGCCATGACCAATGGGGAGTTTTCTGTCGACATGTGAGGATGCATTTTTTCCCAAACCCTAGCGTATAACAGCTTCGCTGTAAAAAATTCATAGGCTCGCCATACTTGCTATGTCGATATCTGTAGTCACCCCATGAGTGTTTGAGGCATCCCAACTCCAACGCCCTATAGATGGCGGGGCGGTAGTCACAAGATGGTGGAAGAGGGAGGGATAGATTCTCCAGGATTTCCCGTGTGCCTGCTTGCCGACGCTGGTCAGAGTGCTAAAATTAATTTATTTGGCTACAAATGTGAAGCGGTCGGGGCAGGACCATATCACAGGTGACGGAGATGTTGACCTGCAGTAAAAAGAGGAACATGTTGATTTTTAAATGTCGCGAAATGGAACAAAACAATTCCTATTCTAACGCACTCGCTTTTTCTGTTAAAAACTGGATGATGCACGAACACGTCGACCAGAATCGTGCGGTAGCAGCAGCACCAAGGCCGACACTCCCTGCCACCGCCTCCGCCGCCGTCCCCTCTTTTCACGGTTCTTCGTTCGTCCGCAAGAGGTTGAGTGACGTGCTGAAGTTGCGAGAGAAAAGTGCCTCTTCACTAGCTGCAGAAAATTAAATCGACTTGTATGTAAATGATGTCTATGTTGCATGCACCGCGACACCTGCCTTCTGTAGTCTACCGAAGACCCGGAGAAAAGCTCACCGGAGGAAAGCTCGCCCACTTTTGTGCAGGTCCGGAGAAAAACTCGGACATGGAGAAAAGCTTACTTTGAACTAAATTATTGTACAAGGTGGCTCGTATTAATTCAGTGTTCATTTGATGAAGTAAACAATTTTCTATATTCTAGGATCGGATAGAACATTTTAGAGCAGCGAGAAAGCTACATGTCCCATGCAGATATTTTAGAGCTATGCTTCAGCTCTCGTTTCGCTTTCATGTCGACTGTTTTTCCTCCGACACTTGCCATATTTATATCTGATGTAGCCTGGATGCAGGAAACGTCAACTTTCCTTTTCTGCCAATCCATACAGCTTAGAATTAAAAGCGTATACCTTCTTAAAAAAATGGTGAAATATAGTTATATTTTTCTAGGCTATCCTCTATATTTACCGTTCTATAAGAATATTTTATTTATTTTCGTCGTACAAGCCAAGAGGTGTATCGTATTCATGAAAAAATATTTCTCTGCTGGTAAAGGGCAGAAATTCATGAACACGTCATACAATACTTCAGTTGAGCGAATGTATTTCAGTTGAGCGAAGATTCAATCCACAGGTTCGTAGGTGAGCTTTTCTCTGCATCCGTCAAAAGGCCGGTGAATGTTTTTCTTCATGTGACGGTAATGTGATGAGCTTTTCTCCGGTGAGCTTTACTCTGTTTGTTGCCCAGTCCACAGCATGCTGAGGTTTGATGTTTACTTTGCGCCAGTTACGCACCAACTCGCCTGCCAGATTTGTAAAACTCCTGAGATGAATTTTTGGACGGTATGCACAGGTTCCAGCTATACTGCAATGGATTATTTTATTGTTGACTTCGGTGCTTCAAACCAAGTTCAAACTCTGTTGAGAAAAAGAAAAATGTTTAGAAGCCGCCCAAGCACACCTCGCAAGCTCATCATTTTTGTGTATGAGCAGGCCAAAACCCTTGTGTTACCACCGACTATCATGTATCGATACAATTCTGAGTTAACTTTAAAAAAAATAACAATATTACTCGAAAAGAAAAAAAAAAAGCTCAACGTGTTGGCGAGTTGGTGCGTAACTGACGCCATAGAGCTCCACGTATTCGAGAGCTCGGTCGGCCGCCATTTTCACATTAAAAATTTCAGAAAATCACTTATAACTTTTTCTAATAAGATAACGGTTAGTGCTGAAACTCTAGCATCTGGTTCAAACTTCTAGCGCTACATTTGGGTGGAGAATCAGCGTTTCGCGATGCAAAGTCTATTTTTGCGGTGAAAAAAAACAAAGAAACCTTGTAAATTTTTTTTGGGGGGGACACCCTGTACTGTTGTTGTAATGTGTCTAGGAGATTGATGCTCTTTTCCAATTTGCGCTTTGGGTTCGACCGAAAACGCTCGTTAAGTCAAACGAACTCGCCTGGTTACGCGTATCCTACTCTCAGACATTATGACTAGTTTTATTGTATTTGCATACATACTACTGTTTGAACTCCTACATCATTTGACGAGCAGCAAGCCAATTTATACTGTCGTCTGCTTCTACCACAACCGACCGCTAGAGAGCGGCCAAGAGAAGTCAATTTCTCCGTGCTCGTGTAAGTCACTTTTTTTTTCAAATGTATTTTATCCTAAATTACAAATTAGCATATATTTATTTGCGGAAAATATTAACCAATTTTACACATTACCTATTTTTTTACTTTATTTGTGCTCCCGTGGTTTCTCTTCGCGTTACTAGGTGGTGTGGCGAGCGCGTGGCGTCGAGCACAAGAGCATGGCATAACGGCATAACCATAACAACCTGTAAGAACGACATACGATCTACAACGCTGGTGGGGGCATCCTCGTCGCACCACCGTGCTGCGAGTGACAGTCGGAACGTTTTTAATTTGCCATGTGAATCGCGTTCCCTTTGGACATCGTGTCCATGCCCCCGAACCCTATGACTCAACTCGGGAACTGACGTAGGTCATTTTTCTCTGCTTTTATCCTTCGACCAAGCTTCGACGCCCAAATTATCACATCGCGCCAGTCCGAGGCCGTTAAGCCTAACGGCGGGTTCTCAAAGCTCTCGCCTTGTCCGGAGTTCCTAAACCGACGCTACCTCATCCTACGCGGCGTCACCTCGACAGGCGACGATCATTCTAGCCAAGATGCAAGAAGTGCAACGCGAACCCCGCTTCAGTCCGGTTTCCGCAGGATTCGGCGCGTCTCGCGGAGACCTGGCTGGCCTGTCGTGCTCGCGCTGCCGCGGGAGCCGCCTGAACGTCAGCGTTTTGCCCTGTTTTCACACATTCTGCCCCAAGTGCCTGGACGAGGTTTCCGACAAGGGGGACCCGCTGGGCCATTGCAAGTGCCCCGTGTGCGAAGACGGCTTGGACAGCTACGCCTTTTCGCAGTCCATCATCATTAGTAACATCCTGAACGTCGTCAAAGAAGACTACGAGACCGGCACCGCGGTTCCTGTGGCGGCCACCCCTGTCTTGGACTATGGGCCGTGCAGCGGCTGCGACGAGCACATCCGCGCCGCGGGCCGCTGCAGGGACTGCAACGAGATGTTATGCGAGAACTGCGTGTGGGCGCATCAGCGCGTACGTCTTACCAAAGAACACACCATCATTCACTTCGAAGAAGAGAGCCAGGGACAGCAAGGCGCCGCGCACAAAGCCCCAGCCGGCCCGCCAACGTACTGCTGCGAGAAGCACGACCGGGAAGTGCTTCGTCTGTACTGCGAGACGTGCAGCCAGGCCCTGTGCCGCGAGTGCACCATGAAGGAGCACTTGGGCCACAGCTTCGTTTACCTGCAGGACGCCGTGAAGGCTGCGCGCACAGCCGCGCCGGCCACGCTGGCCGACGTGCGGGCGCTCGCCGACGCCCTCGAGGAGGGCGTCGAGCGATCGCGCCTCATGTCCGAGCGCCTGCGGCTGCGCACCCAGAGCGTAGCCGCCGAGGTGCGCACCACTGTCGGACGTCACCGGGTGGCCCTGAACCAGCGCGAGCGAGAGCTGATGCAGCGGCTCGAGCAGATGCACGAGGCCAAGGAGCAGGCGCTGCAGCGGCAGCGCGACCGCCTGGCCGCCGTGCTGGAGCAGCTGGCGAGCTCGGCCCACGCCCTACAGCACGCGCACGGGGACCTGGAGCTGCTGCGAGCCCGCACCGAGGCCCTGGCCAGGCTGCGTGACGCCCGGGAGGCCCCCACGGAGCCGGCTGAGGACGACCACCTCGAGTTCACGGCGCCCGACGGAGCGCTGCTGGCCGCTATCGTGACCCTGGGCTTCCTCTCCACGGCGGGCTTCGGGCCCAACTCGAGCGCGGCGGGCGAGGCCCTGACCAGCGCGGTGCGGGGCCGGCCGGCCGCCTTCACGGTCCAGGCCTGCGACCACCTGGGCGAGCCGCGGCTCGTAGGTGGCGACCCGCTGCTCGTGACTGTCCGCGGGCCCGACGGGTCGGCCTGCCGCGCCGACGTGGTGGACCGCCACGACGGCACGTACCAGGTGGCCTACCAGCCGCAGCTCGAGGGCATGCACACGGTGCGGGTGCTCCTGCGCGGCACAGACGTCCAGAAGAGCCCGTTTGCTGTGAGGGTGCGGGTGAGCCGCAACTACGGCGCCCTGGGCGAGCCCAGCCTGGTCTTCGGCACGGAGGGCAGCGGAGACGGCCAGCTGTGCCGACCCTGGGGCGTCTGCACAGATGCCGGGGGCCGCATCATCGTGGCTGATCGCAGCAACAACCGCATCCAGGTGTTCAACGCGGACGGCACCTTCCAGCTCAAGTTCGGCTGCCGCGGGGAGCTGCCGGGCCAGTTCGACCGGCCTGCCGGCGTGGCCTGGGACTGCGGCCGTGGCGGACGCATCGTGGTAGCAGACAAAGACAACCACCGCATCCAGGTGTTTGATGGCATGGGTCACTTCCAGCTGTCCTTTGGCGAGTGGGGCAGCAAGAGCGGCCAGTTCAACTACCCCTGGGACGTGGCGGTCAACTCCGAGGGCCAGATCCTGGTCTCGGACACGCGCAACCACCGTGTCCAGTTGTTCCGCCCGGACGGCTCGTTCATCAACAAGTACGGCTTTGACGGGCCGCTCTGGAAGCAGTTCGACTCCCCACGAGGCGTGGCCTTCATCGGGGACGGCCACATGGTGGTGACGGACTTCAACAACCACCGAGTCCTGGTGATCCGGCCGGACTTCCAGTCGGCCAGCTACCTGGGCTTGGAGGGCAAGGATCCCGGGCTCTTCCAGCGGCCCCAAGGACTGGCCGTGGACCTCGAGGGCCACATCGTCGTGGCCGACTCCCGCAACCACCGCGTGCAGGTCTTCCGCCCGGATGGCAAGCTGCTGGCCTGGTTTGGCCAGCAGGGCAAGGAACGGGGCCAGCTGGAGCTCCCCTCGGGCATCTGCATCGCTCCCGATGGACGCATCGTCGTCGTCGACTTCGGCAACAACAGGGTGCAGGTTTTCTGAGCCTTTGGGTGTCTGGTTATGCCTTTGAGGCATCTTTCATTATTATTGCTTGTTTTCTTGCATGACATGAAAGTCATTGTCTTTCTTTGCTTTGCAGCAAGACATACTTTCTCTTTTTATGGTTGTGTGGCAGGGGAGCACTACGCAAGTGGCTGTGCCTCTGAGTGAGAAAGTTCTGTACCCCAGCAGATCTTTTTTTGTGTGTGTATTTTTTTTTTTTTTGAACCTTGCTGATCAAAATGAATGGACCACCCTTTTTGTCAAGTAACTGCGACTGCTAGAGTCTTCATTCAGAGGGGGCTGAATCTCCCGTGTTTGCCAACGGGGTCATTTTGCACATTAAAAATGCTCGCATAGGTCAGTCTGCACCTCACAAGGTGGTCTGCAAGTGTTTTATTTATTTGTCTCGTTCCGAGTTCAGCTTGTAGCTATAGGTTTCTCCTACAGCTAGCTGTTCACCAAAGAATATGTCCCTGTTTGTGCTAGTGATACGACTTTCCGACTGCTCACAGCCTCCATTCCCAATAAGTATAATAGTGCCATATAGGCAAGACTGCAGAGCAGCTAGATGCTTCAAAGTGCATTTTCAGCATCTGACACGTGCAATAGTTTGAGTCAGTAGAAATCTCAAAATGACAGCTCTATGTTTAACGAGGTTGTTTATCAAAGTCGAGAGGTATTTATGAACTGGTCGTAACTTTTCACTTTAGCCTGCTCCTGGTGTCTCTTCAGCCCTGAATGCTCTTTGGGAACCTGAAAAGAACTGGGAGCATGCTGTTTTTGTCACAATTATGCCCTCTGGGGTTTTCTGTCTAAAGGCATATTTTTTATTTGGCAGTGACCAAGTCTCTCCATTCTATTGTAGTTGCCACAGTTAACTGTGGCGTTTGTACCTGCTTTTTGTCTCCACTTTATGGTATCCATGCGTGTATGTTCAATGCCACTGTTGTCATGCACATTTTATCTACTTAACCGTCTTTGAAAGGGGTATAAACATTCCGGGACTGCCCACGGCATAACACTTGCCTACCTCACATTAACTCAAGTGTCCAGAGTGTGGCAGATATTTTGACAAGGCACTCTGACTCCCAATCCTGGCTACCCCAGAAAAAAAAAATTGGTTCTCTACATTTTGGGGTTTTTGTAGATTGTGCAGCATTCCTAAAAGCACTTTTTCTTTTTTTGCAAATATGCTGTGCACCTGTATCACATTTTTCACTGTTGCCAAAAAGTCATGTTTTTAATGTGTTTGGAGAGTTCTGCCTCTTTGCAATATGTAGTCCAGTTGTTTTAATTCATATATATATATCTTTTAAACAGTTTGTTCTCTTGGGTAGGCAAGGACAAAGCAGAACGTTCTTTTTTTGACGAGTGTGTCCTACCACAAATTACTTGCTCAGGGGGTTAGCAAGACCAGCAAGATCGTAAGCTTGCATTGTAGTGCCATATTGAATTCTTGCTTTGCAAAAGAGGGAAGCTGTTGTAGCCAAGCTCTGAATGTGGTGCACTGTGCAGCTTTCTTGCTTTTTAAATTGAAGTGACCTGTAAGAGTTCCTTTTATATTCAGGATTCTAGATGCGTGAATGTAAGCGTCTTGGATTGCTGCTTACTGTTGAACTCCTTTTTATTTTGGTACTCATAAAAAAGTGTTCTGTGATAAGATTATGGGCATTTATGCAATTGTGTTCTCATTCCTAGCTGTAGGGTCAAAGCAGTGCACCTTTTAGTTATAACTAGCCACTAAGATGTGTTCTGTTTGGCGTGGTGGAGTACAGCACCTAGATCAGGACCACGCGCTGTTTTAAGTCTCCATTTGTGTTCCTTGAAGCATCTACTACAGCCTCGTGGCAAACAGCCTTTTATGAGATTACATATGGTCTGTGCCTCCAAAGGACTGAAGGTTTACATTCCATATTTTCCTGAGGCCATACCTAGCCATATCTCGGTAATATGTTCCTGGTGATGTGGCAGCCTCGCAGGGGCATTGCTTTGCCATTAGCACTTAGGAAAGGGTTGTGTTTTAAAAAGCAGTGAGACGGATCCTCCTGAGGAATGGCATGTCTGCCAGATTGATTTTAAAGCTCTATTTTCTAAGGAGTTCTTTTGATGCAAAATAAAGTTGCAAAGTTTTGTGAAGGGCATGTTTGTGTTTTATTTTGGTTTCTTGACCTTGGTTGCAGCCTGCTGGGAGGCACGAAACCTTGTTTAGTGATGTGGTTGACCATTTGCAACCAGTTTCTATTGGAACACACATGGCAGTATGTGTTGTGACCACCAACTGTTGATTTGCAATTGCATTTCTTCCATCTGCTTGAGGAGAGTGGCTGTCTACATGTCGCATTCTTAGTTAGAAAAGTTTGGCACATATTTTTAGAGCATTCTGCATGGACTCAAAACTTGCATGATTTACTGCACAGTAAGGGCTCTCGTCCCTTGATTGCTTGTGCATGTTGTGATGCACGTGGTAATGGTCTATGGTTCCTGTACAAGCTGTGAATGCCGTGTGCCTGTGCTAAAATTATGCTCGATTTACATGTTCCTGATGCATCTACGAGATGCAACCTCTTGCATAGTTCCTAGACATCTCTTAAGTGTGGCATGTGGTATAGTAGGTTGGGTTGCAAGCATGTGACCATGGTATTCAATGTTCTGCATTTCGTGAAGGGGGCCCAGAGCTTCTGGAGATATTTTTAGTTTTGCAAGACAGTTGCATGCCGTCCAACGGCCGAAATACTTCTACCTCTTTCCGCGAGCGAGCAATGCTAGAAGCATTTTCACTGGCCATACGGCCCGTCCTGTCTACCTCTGGCTCGTGTGTGATTCTGTATAGCAAGGGCCATTTTGCCTGCGCATGGTGGAACAGTCTCCGCTATGTTTGAGGGCTTAAAGAATGGCAGGATGAGGCGAGCCTTTAGACCTAGAAATCGAAAAGGTGCAGTACTTGGGAGGAATAGCTGCAGTCAGATGGACAAAGTGTATTCTGTACTGACCAAACGAAACATTCCTTTCAGTTTTGAGGGACCTGTTCGAGTTTTGGTACGATATTTACAAATGGTGGAGTTGCTTTTCGGTATTTCATTTGGACAGGTCTGTCTGGGTTGGTGTAGCAAGTACAGTGTTGTGTGCTTAACTGTGCGAACTGGAATGACAAGCCTATTGCGTGAGGATTGGTGACTACTGAAAGCCTCCTGCCATTCTGATGCTCTGACCTGATGGTACACGACACTACTACTACTGAAGTTCCTCTAAGGTCGTCTTACGACTTCCAGAAACAGTTCCTAGGCTTTAAAAAGCACCCTACTCACTTTTTTAAAATGGATAAAGTTCCGATCGCACACATCACGGTGGCGACTCTTCCCCCGAAGGCTTTTACTACTACCCTCGTGGAGGCTTATTGCAGTTGCCGCTAAACCTGTTACGCTCACAGGGTGCAGAATCCTACCGGTTGAGCAATCACGACGTCACCTGATTGCGCTTGCTGCTTGATCAACCTTCAATGACTGCTTATTAGAGGGTCGTACAGCCCAGGTGATTGAGCTCTGAGGGATTATCCCTGTTGATCCCCGTGCCTCCTGGCCGGATAATTGGGGACTTAGTCCCCCACTGCACTGTGAATATATAGCTCTCCTAAGAGAGATACCAGTGTTTCAAACTCGTGCCGTTTTTGTATGCGTAACGAACGTAACAGTGCTTACGTGGGTATAACCCAGCCGGGTATTTTTCTCTACTTGTGTACGGTACTACTAGCTGCAACATATCTGTTCTGTGTGCGCGCTTCGTGACTCTTTGAGGACGAAACTTGCATTTCAAAGTTCCTTCTCGTCGGAGTTGTCCATTCGGTTTTCGGCGCTGTTCGAACGACCGGGCTTCTGAAAGTTCCTCCGACGGTGGAGGCGGCGGAAGCGTTCTTGCGAATGCCATTTGTCCTGTGTGGGTGGGCAGGTTCGGTGTAGAGTAACTCTGTATTTGCTAAGGGGTCATGTTGCTCTACCGGGTTCGAGCAAGAAAATGCAGTTTTTGTGGCCACATGAATAAATTACGCATTGCATAAAGCTGGAACCCTGTCAGAATGTGATGCTGGCGGTGGGGGTAGGTTGCGAATGTTTGGTAACATGACGTTACCAGGATGAAGAGGTAAAGGGAGATGACGGAATTTCTCCGAGGCTACGTCCATCCTCACTTCGTCAAAACATGTGGACGCCTGTGGCATTTATTTCAGTAAAACAAACTTGTCAGCTAGACTGAGAAGTGTTTTATTTCTCTTTGACAGGTTTATTTCACTAATAAAATGCCATAGGCGACCGGAATATCTTGATGAAATTGGGCTTACGTGGACGTCAAGTTCCCAAACTTCCGCATCCTATCCCCACCGCTAGCGTCATATTCTGACGGGGTTTCAGCTTTCTGCAATGCGTAGTTTGTTTGTTTCGGACCGGAAAACCGGGTTTCATTTTCTCGATCGAACCCAGTAGATCTGCGGCCTGCATTTTACAATCTATCCGCTCGCTAGCTGGCGACTCGAGACGAGTTTCGCTCGACACTGGGCAGTCCTCAGCCTGTTTTCGAGAGCTTCTTTGAGGCCGTTCGTTGGCTGACTCTCCCCACCCGATTAGTGCTTTTTGAAAGCGACACACCCGTGTAGGATTCGTATAAACAGCATCCCGCGTAGTGTAGGAGAGGAATTATTGAGCGCCAAACTAGATGCGAATCACTTGAGTGACGTCTAGAGGCAAGAGTTCGGCCTGCGATAGCCTAGCTACGTCGAGTCTTAAAGCACAAAGTGCCGAGAAAGTTTAGTTTAGCAGAGGGGGAGAGTAAAAGCGTCTGGAAGGGTGGACACACGGAGGCGGCTATTTTTTGATAAAAGAGCAAAGCTCGCGGTGAAGCCGTAGCGTCCAAGGTCGAAGATGAGCACTGCAATAATGTTCCTACTCCGCGGGCCGTCTCGCGTCTCAACTACCTCTTTTGCGCAGTGTGATTCTCGCGCGCAAACTCAGTCGTATCGGGTTTCTGAAACTCGAGTCGATTTACTCTAGTGTCTGTTCGTCTCTGCATGTTTCGACTTCGTGGATGGACGTGTATCTGTGTGGCCCAATGGCACCGACAAGACGAGGCCTGCGCTAGACGTCATCGTTAGTTGTTCCCCAAACAGCAAACGAGCTCGGCGAGAGACGCAGCGGCGCACGTCTTGGCGTCGCTCTCGAGAGACGCTGACCCAAGTTGGGCGGCGCTCCTTCGGTCCACTAGTGATGACGTATTAGGGGCAAACGTGCAGGCCTTGTCTTCGAGGTGGTCTTGTTTGATCGCTCTTGGTCCTCTCGCTGCACCCCTTGGGTGCGCCAGTGCGTTCGCCATTGGGAACTTATTGTCAGCGCAATACACCTATTTTGAAGTCATCGTTTCATTGACACGACATCGGATATGTGAATTTAAAAGATTTTAATTTGCTCAAAAGAAAGAAGAAAAAAAAAGGGGGGGGGGGTTGTGTTTGGATGAAGCTGCAGAATATGTTTTGCAAAATCCAGATCCGCGGTTTCACAGTCGACGAAGTCTATGTATACATAACGTAGGTACGACGAAAACCCGTCTGTATTGTGGTGTCTGGTGTAAGTGTTACGACTGTGTGATAACGTTAATTGTGCTTTGCGTGTTCGTCTAACTGTCAAAACAAAATAAAAATAACAAAAAATGTTTTGGTTTGTTTAACACTGCGGACGATCCAATCGCCGTGCCTCCTTGCGGCTCTGAGCGCGAATCTGAAGAGGTGCTCTTTTCTGCTCGGAAAAAGCCGTGTGTTTTGACCGAACTTTCTCATTCTGGCTGTCAGATGGCCAAGCGTTTTCAGTTCATTCCGTCTCCTTTGTACCTACCGTAAATTCCGGCGCACAGCGCGCCCTTAGGGATCTCCTCGATGTTGCACAATACCGCTGTTTTGTTACATATTTCCCCAAAGAGTCGAACCAGGCCCGATCGACAGTCACCAAAACAGTTGTTCATATAATTGAGCTAGGTTCCGCCGCGTGGTGTGACATTTATGATTCGTCATAAGCAGCCCCAAATGTCACAAAGACGTCAAGGGGTTCGGATGACCCCGAAACGGGAAAAGAAGTTCTCAATGTAACGTCATAGGTTATGCGCCCGCATTAATTGCTATCACGCGCTATACTTTCTCTCTCTCTCTCTTTCAATTTATGTTATTTGCCCGAGTTTACGGAAATACGCTGGCTAACCCGTCTCTACATTCCGAACTCTAAAACTGGGCTCTCGTGACCCTCGCAAATATCGCAGCAGCCTTAGAGGGTGGACTTCGGAGCGCCAAAAATAAAAACGTCGAAAATACTAAAAGAAAACAAACAAGCAAAAAAAAAAGCTTAAATCGTTTTTTTTTTTTTTTTTTTTGCAAGCTGTATTTGGTTGAAGTGAGCGGGCCTCGGTGAGAATTACCCGCGCGCGCCGGGCCATAGTCGACAGATTCACCAAAATCGGATCGATTTCAAACTTCGAAATTTTGATTTTTCGATGTTGCGATTTCTCGCCTTTTGACAGGGACTGATCGTAGAGTACGGCGGTGTTGGCGTGTACGCTGTGAAACGTTGTCCACTGACAGCTGTCACCGGACCGAGTCCGACATTCCTATAGAAAGAAAGGCTGTGAATATCTCGTTTTTGGCCAGGCCCAAGAGCCCTCGACGTGTCCTGGCGGTAGGTTGTAGCAATTGTTCGTACTCTTGTCATGAGTTGCCTGTGAAGTGTTTTGTATCGTCTCTTGTGTCGCGGTGACGTCTCGAACGACATGTATCAGCAAATGCTGGCTCGTTCCATCGGCGGTACAAACGACTGCCTCGGAAGAACTAAGTTCTATCATTAAATCGCGTTGACTGACAAGTTCCTAGGACCGAAGTCACAAAACTTCGCGAACGAGTGCCATTTCCGGAAAGATGCAAAGTGTCCATTGACTATTTCCAATCATGTTCCTATACCAGAGCGCTTGTTTGTTAACTCGCATCAAAGAAACAACAACAAAAAAAGTTGCTACTCGACGCATGCACCAGGTACTCCGACTACTACACGGTGTACATGGGAAGGGCTCACTCAATACACAAATGGTGTAGCGCCTATTTGTATTCCCGCTGCATCTGTTGGAGTTCCTAATCTCATTTTCTGTCGTTTGCTTCCTACGCTGTGCACCGAAATAAGTGGCGAAAATTCAGCAGCGGATTTGTTTTCTTAGCAGGATATTTTGAGTCATGGCTCAGCGATGTATCGCAAACCTTTGGTTTCGAGTGTCTAATTGGTTAATAAAGACATTTTTGTTCTGAGTCCGTCCTGAGTGTTGTCGTTGCTTTGCAGTGGCCACCTTGTGATGAAGTTGCGCCTGCCGCGAGCTTCTAGCAAGGCCGCCTCTGTACGCAGACCCTGTCACCATCGAATGGGAAAAACAGTCACGGAAATTGGGTTTAGGTCAACTCGTGGAAAGCCAACTTTTCGAAGGCCAACTTGTCGAATAGGCCAACTCGTCGCAACTCGTCGAAGGTCAGTTCTTCGAAGAGGTCACCTGGTCGCCACTTTTTTGACGTTGCACTTCGCTTCTGTAGCGGAACACGAATATATCATGCGAATATGTCTTATCACACGAATATATCACACCACAAGGATGCTCTTTGCTTAATGCAGTTGTATTATCGTTTATGTGTGGGACAAGTTGATTACTTCTTTCGTATAAAGTGCTCTTCAAAAAGTGATAAAAAAATCTAGTTTGAGCCGATGTACACTTGAAAAAAATTATTAACAAAACGAGACAAATGGTGTATTAGTGTTGCGTTATTTTGCCTATTTTTAGTTCCACGTACGCTTCGAATTGGGAGCACCACCAACACGTGCTTAATTCATGCTCTAAAGTAAGGACGGTACGAGCTCCCGTTCGCGAGCATCCTTGCAATGAGAAAAATGTACAACTCAAACTTGTAGAAGTAACAATCATGGAGTGTGAGGAGAGGGGGCACAAATGCGTGATCTTAGTGTTCCGGGAATGCGTCTTCGTGAGTTTCCCATTCTGTCAGTGTTAATCGCTGGCACACAGTCCGAAAAAAAAAAAAATTCAAGAGCCAACAATGGACAACGAGAAATGAGTACTGTAAAACGCCATTCACCGAGATCTCTCTTCCGGGCACTTCGACAAATTGCCCTTCGACAGGTTGCCCCTTTCGACGAGTTGCCCTTTCCGCAAATGGCCCTACGCCGAGTTGACCTTCGATGAATTGACTTTCGAGGTGTTGGCCGGGCCTCACGAAAATAATGGTGTCGAATACAAAAAGAAATAAAAACAAGGGCAAAATTTCGAAAACTTTAGAATATTAGTGTAGCACGACGTAGGGGAATAAATTGTATTGTGTTGTTTTTTCGTCGTTCTGGCTTGCTTTCCCCTTTTCATTTTTATGGACGCCCAAAGATATCGCTACGACTGTCACTGGCGAGATTTGCACCATTTACTTCTAATTCCCGTTACGAGAACGTTGCGACCCTCAACGTGTGTAATCTGCACACTAAAATAATTTACACTTTTAATGGTGTAAACGACCTGTTTCAGAACTTTACGCTCCTGGCACCCTCATTTAGAGTAATAAACCAATTTTAATCATAAAAAAATATGAACTGTTGCATGACCTTCGTGTTTTGAAGGGCGTGGAAAAGTGCTACAGTAGAGTGAGGGAAACACACTTTTCGAAGGGTGTTCGCCCCGTACCAGGTGTGTGGCGCCACCTGACGTCCCTACAATGGGTATAAAAGAGGCTGCGCTCTTTGTTGCACTCCCTTCAAAACAACTTTAGCGGAGGTTGTTTTAGTGACTGTGCCGATTGATGTTTGCACGTGCCAATTCTGTTTACTTGGAGATACATCCCTTGGAGTTAGATATAATATACTTTACGTGATTTATTCATGAAAACAAAGCAATGTACTTGTAACCGTCGTAATTGCGGTGACGGTCACCTGTGAAGGAGCGTCGTGAACTGTCGAGTATAAAAGGGGTGGAGCAGTCAGCAAGGCGTCATTCTTCTCGTGCATGTGGTGCTTGTTGTTTCTTTTGTTCCTGCTCGTCAAAAATATCCGTGAAGAACTGCTAAACTCACCAGCATCTTTTTTTTAGCACTTTAAAGGGTATTTTTGTGGTGTTAGCCCTGGGACAGGCTGATTTACAACCTTGGGGTGTAAGAAATGTTAGTGTGTAGAAACAGGCGCGATATTCAAAGGTCGACGACGTCCTTTTTTCTTTTTTTTTTGAGGGAGCAGTGCGACAGTAGCGATTATAATTTTTCCTTTCGTGTTTTTGTATCGTAACTGTCTGCTTTCCAGAAAATAGTAAAATGACGGCAACAAGTTCGAGTGGCAGGACGACGAGGAGGAGAGGACGGAGTTTGTCGTGCAAGGCAGAGGCAGATTTAGGGGAGTTGACAATTAAAGGTCCAAGTTGACAATACACCGATCTCACCAAGCGTTCGGCGCATGCGTGACGCCGCCATAACTTTAGTTCACAGGAGGCAGACGGGCGTGCTTGCGAGGGCTCGTGCCGTCTCGTGCTTTACAGACGCAGAGCTCCAGCGAGGTTGTCGCCACGTGCAGGAAGACTAAAGTTCCCTTGGTGCATCGCGGCTGCGGTGGCGTAGTCAAACAGGCTGGTGAGATCGGTCTATTTAGGGTTTAGATTCCAAACCTTACGGGGTAAAGCTTTGAAGACTAAATTTGTTTTCTGTGGTGTCAGGCTTTAAACCATTAATGGCTACAAGATCGCCCGCCCAATTGTTTTTTCTTCGAGATAGTTTCCTGGAGAGAAGGCGACAACCTATGTAGCTACGCGCTCTCACCGGGAGGCAGTGTCCCTCTACTTTCAAGACACTGAAAAGGAATGGGCGATAAAACGTAAGAGTTGTCAAGATGTGGTAAAATACCTGCGCATATTCAGAATGCGCCACACCATGTCATCGACATCACCGCCCCCCCCCCTTCCCCCCTTTCCAAAAAAATAAAAAAAAAAATGGCCACGTTACTGCACTTACCCGGTATCCCTTCGAGTACCGTGTTTCATGGTAGGGGAGATGTCTTCACGCTGGTGCCCTCCTAGTTACCAGGGGCTCATATGCCCGACCTACTTTCCGTCTCTTAGCCTGTAACTTGTTGTAGTCATGCCAGCCAGCTGAAGGGAAACCACAGAAACCTGCGCTTGCAGGCTCGAAGTGCGCCGGACTAGGCAATAGATAGGCAAAGGGAACACGCCTAGGTACGCGTAATATTAATCTGTCCCCGTGTGGTGATTAGACTCTCGGCTCAACACGCGGCAAGCACCGTATCACACGTCTCAATCTAGCAGCACCGTACCATTTTCTCAAATCGCTGGTTCAGAAAATTCGGGTATGAAAATACGGGAGCACGTGCCCAAGCGAGTGCGGCCACTGCCTCGGCCAAGGAAGCTCGATACCCTCCTGGCTCCATTGTGTTACCGGAGGACCTCGATTGGGCTCCCCAAAGTCCTTTGTAGTAACTCGGGGGTACACAAGGGGCAGGTGTCCCGCTTGAACCCCGCACCGGCCTTGTCAAAACGGAAGAACGGTCGAGATCCAGGGCGTCTCTCATTTTAAAGCCGTTTATTTATATGGTAGCGTGAAAATCAGAGAGTACTCAGAGTACTTTGAGAGCGCGGTAAACGGGCCTTTATATAACGAATACTGGGATTAGGGGACCGCACTGCAAATGGTCCGACGGCTCGGCATTATCTCGCGTGATGTGACGTCATGGAAGTTTCCTTCAGAGTCGGAATCCTGGCGGCGGTGTATGGAAGTCATCCAGACAGCTGTAGCTCGCTGCTCTGGTGCCTGCGCCCCCATGAACCACTCACAATGGGCGCGTACACAACACACGGCACTCGAGGTCATGATCGGGTGTTGTTCCCTTTTCAAGGAAAGCAGGGGCCTCGGAATGCAGCCACGGGCACGTGCGTCGTCCCCTTAGCCGACCAAGGTTAAAGCGCCTCAGGCAGACGGAGCTGCCCAAGGTTACGGTCCCGCAAGCAGACGGAGCCGTAGACATGATTCGTCACCGGCACGCTCCAGCCGTAGACATGATTCATCACCGGAAGGGTTCTTTCTTGAGGCTTGTATCACTTTGGAGCCATAAGGCCGATTTCAACACCAGACATAACAGAAGGCAGTTCACAACACCTTATTGTGCGTGTTGTGGCTTATCTTCTTGCCCCCAAACTTTCGACTATTTTTTTTTCTTTTTCTTCACGTCAGTGTCAGGTGTTAAACGACACGACTAGCTACTACCAGCTGGCCTGCGCACTCACAGCCTTTTCACTATTAGAAATAAAGCTCAACGCATCGATTTGCTCCGAAGACCACTGCTTTTTGCTCGTGTTCAGTCATATATAAATCTTGTGTGATGATTCTTTGCTTTAAACACAGAACATACGCGCATATTAAAAACCTCAAATGATAAACAAACGGTATATATAAAAAAAAGAATATAGATTTTGGGATTATTTTTGCGGGAAAGGTTTGATTTAAATCATCCTAGTAAAACCGGTTTCATTTAAATCGCGATTTAAGTAATCTTGATTTTTATTCTCCAACCTCGCTGTAGCCCTCGTTCCGCTATTACGTCAACCCATTTCGCGTGAGTGTTACCATATTTAATTCTGACGTAACCGGGATAAAGAACATACAATTCCCCCCCCCCCCTTGGGTCGAAGATTTCCCCCCCCTTCCCCCCCCTCCGTTCGAATGAGGTACAAATCGAAGCTACTGCTTCTTAAACAAATGGTGAAATCTGGAGATTTGACACTGCGGTGTCGGTATGCCACATAAAAGGTCATTTCATACAAAATAAATATCCAGAAACAATACTCAAGCTGCAGCCCTCTACATTGGTGAAATACCCCCCCCCCCCCCCGGTTATTTTTTATTTGGCGTCTATTGAAATTATTTACAATTTTTTCGTCGAGCAACGCCTGACGTGTTATAGGAAGTTTTTTATATTTTCAAAATAAGTTCTCCCTCGTGAAATGCAGAATTACCGCATGCGCATAAGACATCCCAGCATACTTGAGTTGAGTGAACGTATTTCAATGAACGCTCGATTCTTAGATTGCAGCCACACGAGCTCCTATTGCAGGGTCGCGTCGGACTAAACACTACTAAGTGTAAATTTGCAACATTTAGAGAAATCAGCTGCGTTTCTACATTAGTAATACAACTACAATTATGGCCAAGCATATTTTTCTATATATTCGTAAAATAAATTTAAATGATGCTCCTTTTGGTACATTTTGCGCCATTTTATATAAAGTAGTTTGTAAATAGTTTGCGAATGTGTCGCTAACATGTGTTTACTTGACGAGTGTCGTAGCTTTTGTTGCATATAAATTTATTATTGTAATTTTTGATATTCTGTGTACATGTTGTAAGCCTTTTATAAAATAAGTAGGAAAAATTATTACTACGTGTATTCTTCGAGGTGAAATTGACGGCTGTGCAAAGTACCATAGTGTAACCTCGGCAATTTCCACGCCTCGAGCTTTGAAATTTCATATCTCCGGAAGACAATTCGCTACGGCGCACATGCTGTAAAGGACTTAAATGTCGCGAGGATCTAATTTTCACGAATTCAGCGAGGTCCCGCGAACAATTCCGGTAAAACGTAAACACATTGGAATCTATACTGAGATGCCACCGCGTCGCGAAAATTAGAACCCGCGAATTATTCCCAAAAATTCAGCTTTGACCTCAATCGCGAAATATTGAGCCCGCGAAAAATAAGTCGTTTACAGAATATAGCTGAATGTTCCTCCCAAGAACATTAAGAACGTGGCTTTTATACATATCTTATTTACATAAATATTTAAAAAAATATATGACCCGGACTATCATTGCACTATCTGACGTAGAAACACCCAGCTTTGTTTTCAAAGCACGCAAAAGCAAACTAGAAACAGATGTATACCATCTTGTATACTTGTTTTCACCTAAAGAATCGTAGTAAAACAAGTCCGGCTCCTCGCGGAGCATTACTAATTTCCCACTTTATGTTGATAATTAAGGTATATGTAGGTGCAGTTTAGATTACATTTTTGTTATCTTATCAACACGTACACGTTCCAAACGCCAGAAGCATCGCTTTTTGCTCCGACAACCAAAGGACGTAAGAACTACTTCGTGCCGCGTATGAACAATGCGCAAAACTTGCTTTTCTTGAGGTGAAAACGGGTGTAGAATTACCCAACACTGGGGCGAGAAACCAAACATCAGCCAGCTGTTTGTTCAGAAAAGGTGGTACATGTGGCAGGGCCGAAGTGTTCTGGGTTCGCAGTAGGGTTTGAGCTGAGTGAATGGATTGACATGTTGCGTGCAAAGGGTGGCGACCTTGGGGGGCATAGATGTATAAAAGAGAGGTTTACTCGAATAAATTTCTAGCTGAGTTTGAGACTTTGTCCTCCTGTCACCTTTTTTTCTTTCTTTTCCACAATTGATGTTTCTATGTTTCACGCCCCAGTCTCGGGTACTTCATCAAGATGGTAAATATTCACCAGCCCGCCGGCGCTCTCGTTTAGTTTCAAAAACAAATACAATATTTTTTTTTGTTATTGAGCTTTCTTCTTGAATAATAATAATGATGATATATATATAATAATAATAATAATAATAATAATAATAATAATAATAATATGTATAATAATAATAATAATAACAATCTTTATTAGCGAAACTTGGGGTACTCTGGGTGGCTCGCAAGGCTAGGCAGATAGACGGGAGCCCGTACGCGTGAGCGTCTGCTAGTCAGCCACCCTCGCTCGACACCGGCAACACGCTGGTTTCTGCGTCGAGAGCAAAGTAGGCAGCTAGGGCTCGTAGGGGATGCTCTGGTAGAAACGAGGGTGGTCGCTTTCCAAGACCCGGCGCGGCCAGACGTAGGACTTTGTTGGACCCAACAGTGCAGACGACGAGCCTGCCGCTGTTGCCTCAAGCTGGCCTCAAGAGTACAACGTGTTTACGGGAAAACCAGAAGGTTCCTCAGCAGTAGGAGCCCCGATCCGCCCGTCCTTCCTCAGTTCCCCCCCCCCCCCCCCCCAAGAAGAAAAAAAATTCTCCACCCCCTCGCCCACCTCCCGACACCTACCGAACGAAGAGTGTGTCACTGGTTCCGTGGGTCTCTGCTGGTTCTTGTTTTTGTTCGGCACGCAATGCTGCTCCCTCCAGCGAGCCATCTGGGGTTAGCAGCTCTTGTGCGAAGAATGGACCATTGAAACGGGCTCTAAAAACTGAAGAAGAAAAAATGCTTTGCAGCTTCGGAAAGACGGCTAGGGACAATTTGGGGGATCGGGACAGGAGGCCTCCCCCCCCTCCCCGTTCCTTTGTTCTCGCGCGTCCTGCTTGAC
Source organism: Ixodes ricinus (assembly GCA_037355805.1). Taxonomy (NCBI): domain Eukaryota; kingdom Metazoa; phylum Arthropoda; class Arachnida; order Ixodida; family Ixodidae; genus Ixodes; species Ixodes ricinus. Next base: position 76,130 of record JAZHYW010021742.1, read on the forward strand.
GGGAATCCGTCTTCAAGGTCGGCTTAGCTCGGGTGTATCTCGAGGGACAGGACGGCTGGTAAATAAAAAGCTCCGTTCGTCACAGCGGAACATTGGTCATAGGATGATTCGTCACGGGGACAACCCGTCGCACAATAATTCGTCCCCTATCTTTTTAGTTTTTTTTTCTATTTGGGTTAATACGGCAAGGCCTCTACAAGGCTAGCATGGTTGATCGAGGGGGAAGAAACTGAAGCGAGCGTTGTAGCCTCTGGTTCGGTCCCGAACGGGTACCGGACATTTAATCGAACGTCGTTTCATCGAATAAGTGGACATTTCATAAAACGCCTATTCATCGAACGCCCTTTCATCGAATCGCTTGACGCCGTTTCATCGAATTTCACTTTACCGAATTTCGGAGCATTGCATCTCTAGCCTGCTCCCGCTCTCTAAGCTTGTCATTCACCACCTCCGAGCCGTCACAATCACAAGTTGCTAAGCTGTAAATCAGAAGATTACTAAGCTGGTCACTTTTCCCAAAAAAGTTCGGTTACTGAATCATAAAATATAACAAAACCGGAGTGAGCCTGCGATTACTGTTTTCAGATAAGATAAGCGGCTGTACTCCACCACATACTTTGTTCCCTATTTGTTTACGCTTGAAAGGTACAGTCGGCGGCAATATAAGCTGAGACAGCCGAGTGCTAGACGAAAAGGGTAAAATGCTGCACGGGGTGCTTCCAGTATGGTAAACAATGGAACCTGTTGCCATATTGTTACCTCAGGGAACGGGGCAGTTCATTCAAACCTCCCTTTTAATAGCTTGATGCAGCATGGACTGCCGACATGGCATTTTTACTGTACCAGGTGATATTGCCCTGTACCAGCTCATATTGCCGTTGACTGTACATCCGGAAAGAAATGTAATTATTCTTCGCTGCGCCTTTTTTATTTTGTATTTATGTATTTACGTGTGTTTTCATTCTATCACAGGAAAGGAGCTTCCTTTCTAAGAACGTAGGTTGAAAAGCAAGCACGTTCACGGTTTTGCCGATAAAAAAAAAAAAAAAACACGTCTTTTTTTATGCGGCATGTTTTTGTTAGAGTGCCTTCATGTGCGCACATGAAGGCTCCCTAGTTTTTGTGACTGAAAGAGAATACGTTTTTTCAAGGTCGAAAATAAACCCTTCAATGACCTTTGTCACTGTACCCGATGGTCACAGGGCTCATAAAATGTCACGGGAGTGTTCCCGTTTATTATTGGCCACATTAGCAGCACAAGTCATCAGTTACTAAAAGAAAAAGAAAAGGGAAGGTGTAGCAGAGAAATTAGAAAATAAAGTTCCTTATTAATAGTTCTCCTCTCTGTAGGAAAATAAAGCTCTGCTATCCTTCTGGTGCTACAAGAAAACTATTTCCTATAGATGCAAACTTCCGACTGCTCAACTAGGCGGTGTTCGATGAAACGGCATTCGATGAAACGGTATTCGGGGAATGTGGTGGAAACTCCAGAACGTACTTCTAACTTGGACTTCATTCCCAGAGATAGAGGTGATCGCGATACCCCGCGGTGGGTGTAGGAAAGAAAGGCTGTAGGACTGTTCGTCGAAAAGCAATTCGTAGCAGGTCAATTGGTAAAAGGGGCAGTTCGTCACATAGGGCATTTCGTCATAGGGCAATTCGTCGCAGTGACAATTCGTCAATCTATTAAAATAACTTTGTTTTTCCGTGCTCTTTTTTTTTTTCTAGTGCCGAGCATATTGCTCCCAAATGAAAAACCTCGGGTGAGATCCTACTGTTTGGAGTCTGTTATAATAGCTGGTTGAATCGTTGTTACTTTCATCTTCCGCACGGAACGGCAAATAGTGCCCAACGCCATTTTGAAGGATACCGCGTCGCTCATGCCAGTCTGAGCGCGTTTCAATGTTGCACTGCTAATCGCAACACGTTTACGTTTTGTTGTGTAAAGTGAGATGGAGAGTAGTCTGGTTTCCCGATTGAGTGAAGAAACTGTATTTGTCTTGATCTGGCCGTGATGTCCAGACTAAAGGTCAGTCACGATCGGGGTGGCGCCTGGCCGTTGGACGTCGTGGCGAGGTCGTTTGACGCGGATATTTGCAAGCGAGTCTGATACACTATACAGGCTCTGTTGAGATAAGATTATGCACGCGAGTCCAGACATATTGTTTGCTTTTTTAAAATTTTTAAATATCTTACTCCTCAACATGTGTAGGGAACGTAATAAAAAAAATATTTTGCCAAAAACATAATATTTTAAGAAAAAAAAATTGTGAGTGAGCCAGAACGGCATATTCGATTTTTGAAGCTTTCGTTAATGTCGTGTTTGGTGACACCTACTACGCAAGCTACAAATATAAGAAATATAAAATATCTTGCACTTATAATGGATCATGTGAACCATTGATTTAAATATGTACAGCATTGTAGAGCTCATATATTTCGCGTCCAAAATGCGGAAACATGGCTCCTTGGACGTTTTGTCACTATACTTCGTTTCACCTTCCGTCCAGACGCAGCCGATGCTACGAGATTATATGACGAATCAGAGAGCGTGAAAAGGGCACCATCATGGTGTTCGTAATGTTTCTGTCTGTGTTTTTCATCGCTGAACCAATCCTAAACAGAACAAGCCTAGTGATTTGCACTTTTGACGCTGCTTGATTGGTCCCGTTCCCTCGTAGCATCCGCTGCGTCTGGACGGAAGGTGAAACGAAGTATAGATTTCTGAGCCGATTGTCTGCAAAAACTGAATAGCTACAACGTCAACATTTGTCATATATTGTCAATGAAAGTTTTTCCGAATGATATATAAATGATTGCTTTATCTCAAAGATTAAAATTTTTATGTCGCTCCGAACTTGTTCTAAGTTACTAAGTTAAAAAATGTCAGGGGGAATTAAAAAAAAACAAAAAACATCTTCGATATTTTTTTAATTTATAGTGATAGTTCTCCATCATACTCTTGTGTTTATTCATAAAAGACATGTTTCCATCATTTTGCTTCCTTCAAAGTTACAGCGCTGCAAAGTGTATACCTTCCACGCTGGCATTTTTGCCCAGTGCCACACACAAGATAACTGATTCTGTGCATATTTACGACTATATTTCTTTGTGCTCTATTCGGGTATTGGGCTCAAGTTCAAGTATTCTACTAATTAATACAATACCCTCGTTTCTCGTCCTTTTTATTAATTTAATCACTAATCCTGTTTTTCCCTTTAAAATGACAAGTTCTAGAGCTTCAGCTGAACTTTTCCCACAAAAGTGGGACAAAAACTTGTAATCGCTACTACGTTGTTGTTGTTTTTTTTTTACAAAAGTAGTAGAAAAGTAGCTGCAGTGGTGGAAATTATATGCGAATAGTTATACTTATATTCACGATGAAGTGGGAATGTTTGAGCCACCAAGCTATTCATGACGGTTATTGTTCGTCCGGCTGACCAAAGTAAACATGCGACTTCACTGGCACTTTCAGCAAGACGACCGTTAAGATTAAAAATATTTGTAATTATTTATTTTACAAAACAAAAACATAAAATTAAAAGAGCGAAAAAAAAAAGAAGTTGGCAGGAGGGCGTTTTGACAAGTCCGTCTTATGTCCCTCTTCATACCAGACCGGCGAATTCCGCGAAGCATTCACCTTTGCTGCGATAATTCTAACGAGTGCTAGAAAATCGGTCAACTCCGAATGTGTCTATCTATGTACATACATATAGGGAATGCACGAACTGGAGGATTTTGCCCGATCCTCTTCGGAGAATTAACATCCAGATCTACACACTGCGAAAATTTCTCTACTTTGCTATCTTCTTTTTGTGTTTGCTAAGATAGCACAAAATATTCTACGGACGCTGTAAGTCGCTGCCGAGGTTGAAGACGTTCTGTCAAGACGCAACTACACGGGACTGGCAACCCCTTCGTTTGTTTACGACCGCAGCGCGCATCTTGTGACTCTTGTCTTGTCTCACGATCACAACACTCCGCGACCTCCCCGAAAGCATGACAGGAGAGAGCAAGAAGGAAAGATAATGCTTTATTAGCTTTTCTATGAAGCAACGTACAGAGTAAGTCTAAGCACGTGACAGCCAGTTCCTCCGAAAAGAAAAGTGCACCAGGAGAAAACAGGCGATAACTGCGTGTGCTCGTCGGTCCATGCCGTCTCTGGTTCCCGTAAAGCCCCTTCAGGTTCACGGGGGCCACCGTCGGCTTGTATGGTTTCCTTTCTGTCTGATCCGCCGCCTCTGATTTAGGGCTGACTAGGTCGGTGTCGCTAGTATTGTGCTCGTCAATTTTAGGGCTCGCGGCGTTTCGATTTTGACGCTGGCGTTGGCTTCTGGGCACGAATGTACACTGACATAAGGGTTGATTAGCACCGGAGCCGCCAGCTAGTCAAATAGCATGTCCCTCCGCAAACTGCGTGGACGTGGAGACGGGGTTACAATGGATGCCTTTCAAACCTCGTGACTCTAAAATTGGTTTCACGGGTGGTTGGGTGGGCCTTCAGGCTTAGCGGTTTCGCTTTGCTTTCCGATCTGTCACGTCGAACTATGATGCGAGAAAACGGCTTCCGCATCGGTAGAACGCCATCCTTTAAATACACCGACAACGCGATTATCAACTGTTTTGTCGGGATAAATACAGGCCTAGTTTTGTCTGCTGCTTCAAGAAGAGCTTTCTGCCACGTACCTAAGCTAAGATAATCAAAGGGCCGGAGTTGGTTGAACTTCCTTGCCTTTACGTAAGAATGTTCGACTGCCAGCACAACGGCGTGAGGCTCAAGGAAGGAATAGGTTTTTTCACCTCGGGCAGGTGGTGCCACTAAAACTGAATATAGTACAACTTTGTCGATGTTATTAGGTTTGACGCATTTACTGATGTTGAAACGACAATAATTATAAAAATAGAGCATTAGATTGAGCATGTAATAGCACATCTTGCCAACTTATTGCCTTATAGGTAGTAACTATTGCGACGTCCACTTCCAAAATAATTTTGAATATAATTTTGACGTCCTTGACGCCACTTCCTGAGGTCGTGACAATATTTTCGAAAACATTTGGTCGTGAAAATGTTTTCGAAAACATTTGGCAGTGACTATTTCGACGTCCACCGTCAAAATATTTAGAATCTTATTTCGACGTCTGTAACGTCACTTTTCTAAAACCTCAAAATAGTGGCAATAGTGGTTTTATTATTTCGACGTCCTCCCGGTCGTCGTTCAATGCAGCAGCCATCGCGTGGTAGCCATAGGGTGACCACCCGTCCCGCGACTCGCGGGACTGGCCTGCATTGAGGGCTCGTGTCCCGCGTCCCGCGAGAAATTCCCAAATCTTCAAAATGTCTCGCATTTCACACTGTCGTAAAATTGGGATCCGGTCAAAATGGTCCCGGTCAAAATGGTCCCGGACAAAATGGCCCCGGACAAAATGGCCCCGGACAGAATTGTCCCGGACAGAATGGCCCCAACTGCCAACCCGGACAAAATGGTCCCAGCGTGGCATTATTTTTTTGCTGTTTGCAGGTTTTTTTGTATTTTCTACTCTTGATGGATATTAGCAGCGGCTTGTAACTCTGTGCACACAGTACTTGCAAGGGCTCCGTCCCTTGAACGACTTTTTGAGGGGTGTGGGTCATATGAATACATTTTTGTATTAGGCCTTCGCTTCAGCAGCGTCGACTTCTTGTCTCTTAAGTGGTTTATGTAATAAATACGCTCATATTTGCGAAATCAATTTTTGATTTCTTTTATACACAATGTTCAGACAGAGCGATGCTGTTTTTGAAAAATAGAACACGGTGGTACGACAGGTTCATTTAAAAAAAACAAAAAAACACGTCAAGAACCTGTAGTAGGTGTATGATAATGATTTTCATTCCGAATATCGTTTTGAAGCTCGATAGCGCTAATTTGAAAACAGGTTCTGGCGATAGAAAGATATTGATTACACACGTGGAATATATCGATAGAAATCAAGAACCTTTGAGAAATAGATCTACATGGTATAGATACAAGGGATTTAAAATTTGTTTCAAATAATTATAATGAAAATGTTGATATTATCTTTGAACATGTGTAAAAATAAAAGTACCAAACCATTTTGTCCTATTAAGAGCGCTCAAAGTATTGATAAATTCACCTGGGACCATTTTGTCCGGGTTGGCACTTGGGACCTTTTTGTCCGGGACCATTTTGTCCGGGACCATTTTGACCGGGGCCATTCTGACCGGGACCATTTTGTCCTACACCCGTAAAATTCACTCTGCAACTCATGGTGCTGCCGAACAATGGGGCACGGGGAAGCGCGGAGGTCGCTGGTAATCGTGTGAATCGAAATGATACGCCATTTTCTATCCCAGCATTGCGGGAGCGACCGTCGTGAATAAGCTCTGTTACCTGTTGCGCACGACGAAGACAAGCCAGACGGGTCATGCAAATACGACTTTAGGCCGAATCGCTTCTCTGCCATCATAGCCACTGGTGATGTAGTGACGTCTTCGTCCTCATTAATGTCATCATTCCCACCGCCCTTGTCGCGTTGGTCGGCCACCGTACACTCGAGGTAGCTCCGCGGCTCCGCGATATGCTACAGACCTCAGGTACTACGACTAAGAGAGATTGTAACGCGTTGACGCCTCCAAGTGGAAAAGCTTGTAACTAGGTACGCTTGACCCTTCATGGCATAATGACGTCAAGGCTGCTTCGGATCTGTTGGATCTCCCGAGACGCATCGCGCTCTTCGATGGCTGGTTTTATAGCGCTCGCCAAACTCCCGTAATTTAGAACGAAAAATATAGTCATCCGCTTAAAATACAACCATGCGATTACCGATTACTGGTTTAGCTAATCCAATTCGACTTATTTCTTTATGTTTTCTCTAAGTTTCATGTTTTCAGCATCCCTTTAAATTGCATCGATGCCTGTTGCTAGGAAAACAGGTTGCATTTTTGCAAATTGTACCAATTGTTTCATTTTTGTTTAATGCTAACTGCCTTGACACACAACTGTATTCAGAAATCTTTTAGCGCATTAAAATGACTCGAATATATTATTGTTGGATCGAAGACGCAAAGAAAAATTATTGCTCGATGTTTTTATTTTATATATATTTTCATAATGGACAAAACAAGCAGCTAAATGAATACAAATCTGCAGTTCCTATCCTAACAGCTTGCACCTTTCATGCGTCACAATAGTAAAGTTTACTAAAATCTGCAACGCCTGTTGGAGGTTCAACTATTCATTTCCGAACACATATCGTATTCACACCGAAGTATGTCCGCGCACCACCAAAAGCGTCCGTACACCGAAACGTACGTGCAACGAAACGTCCGTGCACCCAAAACGACCGCACCGAAACGACCCACACCGAAAATATGTCCGGATCCGGCAGATTTCTGCAACGGGCGGATGTTTCCCAGAAAAGGAGAGTGTGAGCGTGCGCCTCCACGAACCCCCCAACGCTTCGAGCACGCTCTGTTTCAAGTTGGTCGGGGGCCACGGGTTGGGGTTGTGGTATAGTTGCGTGTGTGTTTGAGCGTCTTCGAAGTGCGTAAATGACGCGTAACTTGGGGCCCCCTGTACTCCGTTCACCGCTCTAACCTCACAGGGCTGTGGAAGATACGGGCTCGTCGGATCAATCCGTACGTCGATGTTTCGCCACGTGATCATGCTCCCGCCCGTACCCACGCGCACAGATCGGGATCACGTGACGAAAAGGGAGGCATTTGATTGGTCGAGCGAGCGCGTAGCCTCTACTTTGCTGTCGTCTTAGGGCTGAGTGGAGTCTAGTCGCGGCACTTGCAGCTTCGACGGGGCAGCTGCCTTCGAGGGCGAAAAACGCTCTTGGCGGTTGTGACAAATGATAAAAAAAGCAGGGGAATTTTTCTTTTATGTTTAGAGGTTTTTTTACGCCCCTGCGATGGCCGGTGTCCACGCCACTGCTAACACCAAAACAAAACGACCGAAAAAAAAAAAGATGAAAGAAGATGGTCAGAAATGTTGGGGGTGGTTATGTTGGCACGAAGGATACCGGGAAACCCGCGGAACCCGAGAAAAAAAAGAGCCCACGGGATTATTTATTTATTTTTCTTTTTGGAGGGGGGGGGGGGGGGCAAAATTCGCAGGAACGAACGAATGTGGGAAGCAGATTCGTTCTCTTTCTCTGCTCTTTATTTATTACTGTGTTTGTGTGTGTGTGTGTTTTTTCGTGTATATATATATATATATATATATATATATATATATATATTTTTTTTTACCCTCCCAGTCCCGTTTTTCTGAACCGAGGGCCTTCCGAATCGTTTTAAACTTAGCGCAGGTGTATTACCCAACACACGGGATTAAAGAAAAAAGACCGAATGGAATATTGGGAGAGAGGGGAATGTGCGCGACTGAAGGGCTGGAGGCGCAAAGCCTGGAAATAATAGGGAGAGAGAGAGAGAGAAATGAGGACGCCAAACCGGCGCACTAACGAGACTCATCCGCCGATTCCAACAGGGAAGAAGGGCAATAGGGAAGGGGACCAGAAAGTCGCGTCACCAAGCTTTATTCTGGGTTCGGTGTGTGTGTGCGTGTGTGTGTGTGTGTGTGGGGGGGGGGAAGTATTTTAATATTAAATACTTTTTTTATGTTAGTTTTTGTACCCTGGATCTCTCCAAAAAAGCTTCCCCACCCCCACTTTTTTTTCTTTTTCTTTTTTCGTTCCTCTCTGGGATAAAAGAGAGATCCATAAAATGCCCCAAAAACGGTCCTTTCCGGAGCTGAATTTTTGAAGCGTGGATATTTCAAAAGGAAAGGCAGATAAAAAAATATAAAAAAGTAAAGATTTTTGAAAAAAAATATATATATATAGTACATGAAAGCGTAAATTCAATTTCTGTCGTTTCGTCGAGTTTCCCTTTTGTATTTCTCGCTGGATTTTAGTAACAATCCTAAAATAAAAAAAAAAATAAAAAACTGCAAAGCAAAAGGTTACATTAGCGAAGCAGAAATTTGCAGAACTCGTTAGCGCACGAAAATACGGGCACAACAAAAACAAAAAAACACAAAAAAACGAGAAAAGAAAACACACGAAAAGACGCAAGAGAAAGAGAGAAACGTGGCCAGGGGGAAAACTAGCAGAAAAACTAATCTAGTTATTTTTTCTGCGCTTCCTGGGAATCTGGTTTTTTTCCTTCTTTTTATTCTCGTTTCTATGTGAGCGCTTTATCGAGGAAAGCCTTCTCGCCGGTCTTTTCTTCAATGTTTCGAGGGACGCGGGCGCCTCGTTTCGCTGCTTCGCGCGAGCCAGTCCCAGTGCGGCGTCGAGTGGCTCACCATGAGGGCGCGTGTTTTGAGGGGACTCGCTGCCACGAGCCTGAAACATGAGTCGTCAAAAAAGGGTGATAAAAACGGCTGCAACGCCGTCTCGTGGCACACATCAAAGATCCCCGAGTTAACGGTTGTACTGCACTGGCCCAATTCCGCCTTATACAGCGGGGGCGAAAGCGCCACCGCCATTTCTGGAATACTTACTTCCCGCCCCGTAAACATTTACGTTCTAATTCGCAACTTTCAGCGATGGTGGTACCGCGGTGTGAGAATCGCGCTCCCTAGCTCCTGGATGATCGGCTTCTGAATGGAGGTGCTTGCCAACATCTTTCTGACGTGAAAAAAATAAAAAAAATAAAGTAAGGCTTTAATACAGCTCGTGTATAAGAAAACTAGAATTACTTACGTGTTGCAGACCCAGCCTCGTACTGCTGCTCCACGACGATCATCCATAAGGCGGCCATTTTGATAGGCACCAGTGCGCCCATGGGCGTCGGCAGGATTTTTTTTTTGGCGGGGGAAAAACTTAAAAACCTGTCAATCTTCTTTTCTAAGTGAGGGGCAGTGTCGCAGGGTACAAAATATTTCTGCAATTGACGAAAATTTATTATCCAAAACAGGGAGGGGGAGGGGCAGTGTCGTAGGGTACAAAATATTTCTGCAATCGACGAAAATTTATTATCCAAAACTGCTGCTCCACGACGATCATCCATAGGGCGGCCATTTTAATAGGCACCAGTGCGCCCATGGGCGTCGGCAGGGTTTTTTTTTTGGCGGGGGAAAACTTAAAAACCTGTCAGTCTTTCTTTTCTAAGTGAGGGGCAGTGTCGCAGGGTACAAAATATTTCTGCAATTGACGAAAATTTATTATCCAAAACAGGGAGGGGGAGGGGCAGTGTCGTAGGGTACAAAATATTTCTGCAATCGACGAAAATTTATTATCCAAAACTGCTGCTCCACGACGATCATCCATAGGGCGGCCATTTTAATAGGCACCAGTGCGCCCATGGGCGTCGGCAGGATTTTTTTTTTGGCGGGGGAAAAACTTAAAAACCTGTCAGTCTTTCTTTTCTAAGTGAGGGGCAGTGTCGCAGGGTACAAAATATTTCTGCAATTGACGAAAATTTATTATCCAAAACAGGGAGGGGAGGGGCAGTGTCGTAGGGTACAAAATATTTCTGCAATCGACGAAAATTTATTATCCAAAACTGCTGCTCCACGACGATCATCCATAGGGCGGCCATTTTAATAGGCACCAGTGCGCCCATGGGCGTCGGCAGGATTTTTTTTTTGGCGGGGGAAAAACTTAAAAACCTGTCAGTCTTTCTTTTCTAAGTGAGGGGCAGTGTCGCAGGGTACAAAATATTTCTGCAATTGACGAAAATTTATTATCCAAAACAGGGAGGGGAGGGGCAGTGTCGTAGGGTACAAAATATTTCTGCAATCGACGAAAATTTATTATCCAAAACTGCTGCTCCACGACGATCATCCATAGGGCGGCCATTTTAATAGGCACCAGTGCGCCCGTGGGCGTCGGCAGGATTTTTTTTTTGGCAGGGGGAAAAACTTAAAAACCTGTCGGTCTTTCTTTTTTAATTGAAGGGGGGGAGGGGCAGTGTCGCAGGGTAAAAATATTTCTGCAATCGACGAAAATTTATTATCCAAAATAAACAAACAGGGCGTATATTAACGCGTCCCCCAACCAATACACTCCCGCGACAATTTTACAACATATTATACGTATAAAATTTTAAAACAAATGTTTGCATAAACATTTTTGAGTTTGCAGTTCTAATCGCTTATGTAAAAATGCCAACCCGCAAGTATTGTGACAACTCTCGATTTAATTCCCGCAGCCCGGACGCAAAACTCTCGTGAATGGTGAACGGGGCCTGAACATATCAGGGCCAACGGGTTATCGCTGACGAAAGAACCACCGGTCATTTATTATTTATCAGATTCTGCCACACGGCAACAAAATAAGAACTGGAAAAATATCCTCGAATGCTCATCCATATACTTTCAGAACACGAGGAAATATGCAAGAATGCAAGCAAGCTTGTATACAATGTCTCGATACTTGAAATAAAATACAGTTCAGAGACGACCTCCACGACCTTTGAGTTTCACCAATGAACAACTTTTGTTTTCATGATATATCAAAAAACGAAGAGAGAGAGAAAGCTAGAACTTCTGCAACCGCTTCCTTCACCTTTGACCGTGAAGGCGCCCCACTTTCGTCGATCGGGTTAGTTGTCCCTCGACGGGCTGCGGTTCCAGCCTGCCGGCACCTTGAAGCAACTCCTCTGGGACTGATGTGATAGGTTTACTGCATATTCACAGTGTAGCAAGCAGAATGTTGTCACATTCGGTGTCTCCTCTAACAAAAGAATCTCGCGCTCTTATATAACGTTCACCCAACGTGGCCCGCATGAAGCGAGCCGCATATCATGTGTCGCGGGAACGTGCCACAAGCGCCGTTCGGATGAGGCGTTCGTGGGCCAGAGCTTGGGCATCCTGACCGTAGTCCAAGGCCGAGGAAGCGACGGGGTGTGCTGTCGGCCGCATCTAGTACGGTAAGGCCGGAACGTGATGCCGCGCACGTAGCACCTCCGAAAACTACACCAGCGTTCCCCAACGTGTGTGGTTGACGTCGCCGTTGCTCAGTGCTGCGTCGATCTCAGGTGTTGCCTGGCAACTGCCCCTTTTGCACCCCCTGCCGAAGCCCATGATGCGCGAAAGTTGCGAATACTCGCTCGAAGATCTTCCTGGAGCGCGCGATTTTCGCTTCATTTCTCATCTACAGGGTGTCACAAAAGAAAATTTACACGGTCTTTTTTACCGCAAAAATAAACTGGGCATCGCCGAACGCTCATTCTCCGCCCAAAGGTAGCGCTAGAGGTCACAACCAGATGGCAAAGTTTCAGCCCAATCCGATAACTTAATCAAAAGTTATAAGTGATTTTCTGAAAATTTCAATGGGAAAACGGAGCCCATTTTTGCCCGTTTTCGGTTTCTGGTGCCATAGAGCCCCATCCATTCGAAAACTCCGTCGGCCGCCATTTTCCTATTGAAATTTTCAGAAAATCACTTATAACTTTTGATTAAGTTATCGGATCGGGCTGAAACTTTGGCATCTGGTTGTGACCTCTAGCGCTACCTTTGGACGGAGGATTAGCGTTCGGCGAGGCCTAGTTTATTTTTGCGGTAAAAAAGACCGTGTAAACTTTCTTTGTGACACCCTGTACATCGTTTACATTTTCCAGGTCTGCGAGTGCGAGGCATAACTCAAGAAGAGCGAAAACCCCAGACGCAGTGCACCAATCAAAGCGTCGGAACGAGTCACGTGACAACGCACCCCGCCGATTTAATTGGCTCGAGGGGTCGTAGAGTTTGACCTTTGCCAAGCCATGTTGCGTGCGGAGCTCGCCTTGCGCGCCTTGCTCGCCTCGCGTTTGCCTGAGTGGTGATATACGTCAGCCGCTTTTCCGCTCATTCGTTTTTTTTTATTGTATTTTGAAGTGCGTGCAGTCCGGTGTGACTCACTCACTGGAGCGCGTAGCCGTTAATACTTAGACGCTATTTTACCGCATAAGTCACGTACTGGGTGTACGAGACTGTCGCGCGCTGGCGTCGTAATGCTCAGTCCCACTAGAGCGACAGACGGAGACAAAGACAGCGACAAGCCTCAAACCCATGCAGCATGCTCGCGATGGTACTTTGACAGGCGTTTAGTCGTTCGGTGCTCGTGAAGTAAGCACGAGCGATTGCAAGCCTGCCAAAGACACCCTCTGTGCATGATGGTCGTGTTTGAGCATAGCCTCCTTTACTCTACGAGCCTCTCACATCGCGAAAGACTCTGGTTTGAGGCTTGTCGTTGTCTTTTGTTTCTGTATGTCGCTCTAGTGGGACACGGCATAACAGGATGTCTTCACCCAGACAGACAGACATGGGGCGTACCCTACTGTCTAGAGTGCCTTCATCGCGCGCGCTGCTTTGGTGACATCTCAGCCATTTTTACGCCCAATCGTTTTTTATGCATTTTGAAGTGCGCGCAATCCGGTGTCACTCAGCTCGAGCGCGTAGCTTTGGCTAATGCATAGATGCCATTTTAGTGCCCAGGTCACGCACCGAGTGCGCGAGAGCGTCACGCGCTGACACATTCAGTGCAACAATGGATGTCTTCACCCTGGGACAGAAAGACATCTAGACACCCTATACTGTTCAGCAAAGCCCCTTGATGTGTTTGCGTTTGTCTTGCAAGTAGCGTCAAATCCGCCAGTGCACGAGGTCCGTGTCTCAAGCGGCCCTTGGAAGTTAGAAGCGAATGGCGGTGGAGCACCCGCTCCTGGCACGTGTCTTACGTAGGGTGCCTCAATGTCCTAGGACATGAAGGCACCCTTGTCTTACGCTGCCAGAGGTAAAGCCCTCTATCCTAAAAAGTGGCGCCGTTCATTGTTGTGAAAATGCTCGAGACACGTGCCGCGCGCCACTGTTGTGAAGAACATGGCGTCTGAAATCTAGTTCAGTGCTGCGCGTAGCTGCGCTGTGCCGCCATGATCTTCCCAAGGGCTGCACGTTGCACGTGCCTCGTGCATAGACGCACCTTGCGCTACTTTTGAAACATGAAGGGACTTTAGCCAGAGGCTCCCAAGCTTCCTCTCGCTCGGCAGCTGCAGCTGAACCGAAACGGTGGCCTTCAACCACTCTTTGCCCGCACTGACCGGCACCGGAATACCTTCGTCATCAGGGCAGTAAATCTGTGGCGGTCCAAGCCATCAGAGATGACAGCGGGCCTGAAGGAGAGAGAATATATAAAACCCATCTGCAGGGGGCAATACCGCACTTAAGAAATATTAATAAAAACGTCTCCAATAAGTTTATTTCAAATTAAACCAAGTCGCAACTGCCCGGTCGAGCGCGCTTTTCTGCGGGGTACGGAGGCGACGAGAACGAGTTCGTTGCCAAATCCGATCACGGGGCCTCCGTCGATCGTCCCGTGGAAACGACACCTTTTATCAGTGCTATCGCGGTAAGAAATTCGTGACCTAGTGATGTCCAGTGCATAGCGACAACTTCGGTGATTTCTTGAAGAGTCGGTCGTTCGTCGGCGATGAACTGCTCGAAGAGGCCTATAGCGTTGAGCAAGATCGCAGCGTTCACGCACATCGCGAGCGGTGAACACTTTCACTGTGCACTCCTTCAGCTGCACGGCGATCTGAGTCGACCGCGGTAGGTCCCGGGAAGAATTGCTGAGCTGAACACCATGCAACATCACGTAACCCTGAACTTTGCGAACACCAGGTAGCCCTTGCTGTGCCTCAGGTATACCAAAATACTGACGCTTGGTGTTTTTTTTGTTGTTGTTGTTTAGCGGGAAAATGTTTTGCTGGCTGATCCGCCCAGTTCTAAATAATAACACGAGCATGCGTTACCACTCGGCTTGCGTCTCGGTAACGATCAATCCGTCGGCCAATGTTCGGGTTCATATTCGAGATCAATAAATCTCCGAGGTTTCACAATGTCGGGAGCCAACCCAGACACGCTGCTATAATGCACATTGGCGGCACGAGCCGGCAAAATAATATTCGGCACCTTATTCTGGCCATAAGATGTTAATATGTTAGTCTTTTTAACAGCTGGTTCGTGAAGTTAAAAAAGAATGCCTTCTTACGTACTATCAACATATATTAGGGCACCGAGAAGAAAAAAAAAAACGCTTTGTGGTCCTGTTAACAATGTACGTGTAGTGCACATTTTATCAGAAGAAAACACGTTGCATTACCACTGACATATTTTCTCAATTTCTCTCGACGTGCAGCCTCCTGACATTGCTGGTGACGAGGACATAATAGCTACAACATATTTCTGGAAAATCTGCAAGTCAACGATCCTAAAACCTTACTCCATAATCCTACAACTGGTGAGTGTAAAAAGAGCAGTTCCCGCATTAGTCGGTGTTCGGGTTTGTTCCTGGGAAAGGGGGGCTCGTGTTTATTACTATATTCCAGACTTCGGTTAAATGAGCCAACCTTTTCTAAATCGCGCCTTTTTTTCTTCGTAAGTCAATAGTGGAGCTAAACGGCCAAAGAGCTCCACTGCGCATCGAGTCCAGTGCTCGCGAATCTCAAATATCACTGACTGGTTAGTAAAATGGGGAAGAAAGGTGATGATACGAGATACGTATTACGGGTGCCGACGTATGCATAATGCCGGCGTTGATAATTGTGTTACCATTTTAGGTAATCATTGACTGTCAAGGATATGATATTTGGTAAAGTTCCGCTTCACCACAATTGCCTTGCAGAAGACTGAAGTTCCCCTTTTGCTAGGAGGCGTGCCGGCAAGTACGGTTGGTTCGGGCCTAGTAATTTTTCGGTTGGTAGCAATGAGGCCACAGTTCACGTGAAACGTAACCTCTGCAGCCGCTTTCTCGGTGGCGCAGATAGCGCGGCGCCCAAGTTCCGCAAGGATAACCCGACACGACATCGGCTTTTCTGGAGGCTGATGAACGTCCTCTACCCTGCCCTCATCCCGGATTCCCGATGCTGTTGCTCTTCTACGCACTGCTCCAGGGCCTCGCCTGACCTGGCCGGTTAGAATTCAAGGTCCCTATGGTAAGAGACACTCCTTTCAGCAGTGATAGAGTGAAGGCGAGCTGGTAATGAATCGACCCTGAGATAGGGAACAATAACAATAATAATAATAATAATACTAAAAACGGACGAAGACAACAAAATCTTAAACGCAGCTGAAATTTATTGATTGGAGCACACCAATAAATAGACTTCAAACACATGGAGAAAGAGAAAAGGAAAGAAGGAACTCAAACGTATCAACAAGACGATCAACGAGTTCTCATCTCCAGACAGACAGACAGTAACTCCCCGGCTCCACACTTTTGGAAAGGGAACCGCCACCCGAACAACAACAACCCCAAGGTCCAACACACAAGGCGACCTCCAAACCGCTAAACCCCAAGCTCAATTTCCTGCTTCCAAGCAACCGCTACCCCCCCCCCCCCCCCCCAAAGTTTACAAGCCCCCCTCACACAAGCAAAAACTCTTTCATCCGATCACTGATAACCAAAGACGGCTGGCTTACACAATTCCCCCGCTCGGGGATGCACGAAGTCTCCTAAACAAATATTTTTCGTTACACGTACAGGACGAAAGTTTCAACCCAAAGAGGGGAACAAAAATTACACGAACCAACGTGATTTGCCAATTCACGAACTCTGCGCCTTATTCTTTGCACTCCTTTTGTGTTCCGTTCCGTTCAGGCGGTCATTTAAACAACGCCCTGTTTGTCCAACATAACACAACCCGCAGTCAGAAGGGATCTTGTAGACCACCTCTGCGACACAGGTGACAAAAAAATCTCTGCTTTTTTTGTTTTTTTTTCCGCGACATCTTTCACGTCGGAAGGTAAGCGGAGTGAGCTTGTCCAAACGAAAGTCCGCCCCCAAAGCTTTTAGGCTATGAGAAATACCATGAAAATAAGGAATCACCGCAAAGGTTCCGCCTCGAACTTTCTCAGCGTACACGTACACTTGAAACGATAAAATCTAAACTATACCCCACCGACAGTAGACGTTTGATTTGAACGCCGAAAGCGTTCCCGACACAATGTAAGCAAAATTTCTTCAGTGCTTTGCCAATTAGTGATTTTACCACTCCCCTTTTCACGCATTTAAAATGAGCACTCCATTTAGAAAGAATACTCCTCGCAGTTTCCTCCCCATAACACCAGCAAAGCCCCTTTTTATTCAATAGTTGCAAGTCTAAAAACTGCAACTTTCCATTTTTCGCTGGCTCAGAGGTGAATTTCAATTCCGGTGCAGCGGTCAAAATAAAGTTATGGAACTCAGTAGCGGAATGTTGATTCGGAGCACAAACCAAGATGTCATCAACAAACCTCCGAACCAAAACCCCATCAACCCCCAAAGAGCTAACAAAATCTGTTATTTTCCGGTCAAGAGTGTTGAGGTAAAACTCCGGCAACACTGGAGCCACCGCCGAACCAATGCACACGCATTTCTGCTGTATATAACAGTCTCCATTAATAAAGTTAAGCACAGTCGCCTGCAGATAGTACGTCAGAAGTTCCAGTACCGCGTCTACCGAGATACCTAGCTGCTTTGGCCTGAAATGAGACTAAATTTTTTTTCTAAAAGCTCCCAACCCTTTCGAGCAACAACACGCTATTCAAAGAATAATATAAATCTTTGATGTCCAGGGACATCACTGTGAAAGCGCTCGGATGCAGAGGAGAAATACCCTCTATTAGTTCTTCAAAGCTCCTAAGGGCAATGCTCCCCTCCATATCGACATGTCCCAAACATCCTTGAATGAAAACCGCAAGCGACTTTGGCCACGACCCATTTTCGTTAACTATACCACTCGGAAGGGGTATAGTTAATTATTTATTTATTTATTATTTATTTACAAAGTACCTACATCGCCATGTGGGCATTATTGTAGGGATTAAAACAAATACACTATCATAAGTGAGAAAGAAAAAAATCGTTATCAGTCAGTTGACACAATCTCTTCCGGAAGGTCGTTCCACTCAATCGCCGTTTTAACAAAGAATGAATTGGCAAAACTGTGCATCAACCTTCTTAAAATGATCGCGATATGGGAGGAGACGTAGATGGCCCCATAAGACAGGCGGCTTTATCAATCCCTGTTTTGTTGTGAAATACACGATGGAAGAATTTTAATCTTAGGGTGCTTCTTCTACATTCGAGTGTTTCCCATCCCAGCACAGCTTTCATTTCTGTAACACTAGCATAAGGATCATAGTTGTTAAGTACAAAGCGCGCTGCCTGATTCTAAATTTTCTCAAGTTTGTTTATAAGACAATCGTGATATGGGTCCCACATGACGCACGGCTAATCTAAGATCGTTCTTACTAAAGAAAAGTAGTGTTTCTTTAACGTTGCGTAACGCGGATCCAAAATTTAGACGGATAAAATGAAACATTCTACTAGCTTTTCCTATCTGTCCGTTCTATATGACTGTTCTATTTTAGGGAGTCTGTAAATAGCACTCCTAAGTAAGCATACTCAGATACAGTACTTAGGACGGTACCGTTGATTAGATAGCTTTGGAAGACGTGTGGCTGACTTCTCCGAAATGTATAGGATTACATTCATTCAGATTTAAGCTAATTTTCTACTGACTACACCAAGTAGATAAAATTCTTATGTCGGTTTGCAATATGGCAAGGTCGTCTGACGAGTTTATCTCCCTGTATAATACGCAGTCATCGGCGAATAGCTTAATATGAGACTGTATATTTTCGGCGATATCATTTATAAATATAAGAAAAAATAAAGGACCTAAGACACTTCCTTGTGGAACTTCAGAAATAAAAAATAAAAGCCGAAAGACACTTCCTTGCGGCACTCCTGAAATAACCAGAGTTGGTGTGGATGTACCACCATTTAGAACAACACCTGTTCTCGACCTTCTAAATAATTTCGTATCCAGTTAAGAACGTTGCGATCTATGTTTAGCATAGCCAATTTGTGCAACAAAGCTGACGTGGAACCGTGTCGAAAGCTTTGCGAAAATCTAAGAATACACAGTCAATATATTTCTTGTTATCTAATGATCCGGATATCTGATGATAAAATTCTACCAACTGTGTTTTGCAAGAATACCCGCTACGAAAACCGTGCTATGAGGCGAAAAAGAAATGGTTCGAATCCAAGAAGGAGTAAAGGTTACTATAAATTATGTGTTAAAAAAGTTTGCATGACATCGATGTTAATAAAATAGGACGGTACTTTTCAACATTGGCTTTAGATCCGGATGTAAAAACAGGTGCGACGTTTCCCATCTTCCAATCCATTGGAACCATCCCTGTCTTCAAAGATTCACTGATACAAAAATACGTGCTACAGATTCGCTACACTGAAGAAAGATAACAGGAGAAATACCATCGGGTCCAACGGCTTTGGTAGCATCAATTTCGCGCAGCAACCTCACGATACCGTTCAAGTCAACGGGGTGTAGGAACAAATGGTCCCGAAACTAAGGGTCCCGGAACTAATGGTCCCAAGTTCAAGGTAGGAAAAAATGGTCCCGTAATAAGATCACTTCGAAAATATAACACTCTCAATGCACTTTACTTCTTCTTTATGCTCTCTACCTACTTGTTTGCTCGTAGAATGAGGAACTTGGTCCCATAATTTGAGACTGGTTACCTAAGAGCAAGTTGATAAGGTTTCTATAACTCTTTTATTTAAAATTGCCGGAATATTTTTTAACAATAGAAGAGTCAGTGTCATTTTATTGTAATATTTAGTGATCGTATATTGAAGGGGTCACTGCTATTACCATATAACGAGCATTTTGCTAGTTATATTTTCAATGCCTTGTTTTGATAGGCAAAATGAGCACTTCTACTCATGTCATTGGTGCTATGCGACTTCAATTACATTAATCTCCGCTTGCCTTTTGGTTACGGCTCACATAAGGAGCGGAGCTCGCTGCCTTTCAAGGTGCATTGGGTGCGTGTGCACGAGTGGCGCTCCTTCTTGTCTCTTTAAACAAATCAGTAACTACACCACCTCGGCTGAAAGATATTTCACGGAAAGTTGTTCAGAACTCAAACATTTTATTGATGCCACATAGATAAACATGCAAAAATCTCACGTCTGAAGAGGTCAGAACCGAATGGTTCGGCTCACACCTCGAAGGAAGCCGTCCATGGTTTTCACACCCTGGCTGTACTGGCGGAGAGATTCTACAGCTAAAAGTATAAAACTAATAATTATTTACGATATCTTTCGAGTGGGACGCCTATTATATTTATATATAATGACGCGGTCTGAAAGAGCACAGAAAATTACTTACCGTTCGAAAATGGGCGACCGGAAGAAAATGTGTCACTTTCGCGCCTCACTCGTTAACTGAATCATGCGGTCAATCGTGAATGCCTGTGTTGTCGCTTATATCACCAACGAAATAAACCAGCCCCCCCCCCCCCCCCCTCTCCTTTTTCCGTTATCGGACTTTAGAAGGTAAATTGGCACGAGCTCCGTTCTGAGGCTTTTACAGGGGCAATATTTTTGTGGGAACATTTTTTCCTACCTTCAAGTTGGGATCATTAGTTCCGGGACCATTTGTTCCGTTTCCCGTAATTTTGGGCATTACGCTCTGCCTTGTAAAGTTGTCAGAACTTGTAGCGGTAGCATCCCACAGTTCTCAATATGCACTCTTTATAGTATCAGTGTAGGGTTCTATATTATTCTGGCAGTAGTTCAGTCTTGTCTTTTGCAATTTAGCTTTTTTTGTGTTTTTTTGAGACGAGGCTATACCCGGGGCCAACTTTTTCTTGCATTACCGAAGAAGTGAAGAGCGCCCGAGCACAGCTGTGATCGGCGCTCCATGTGCGCGAGCGCACAGTACCCATAGCTTCGACTTCATTGTCAAGAAAAGTTGTCCCTTAGTATAACAAACCTGTAGGCACATTTTCATTTTTTTCCTGGGTGCGCACAACCTCTTTTGAATGTCGAAGCTGTCCATACGGCTCTCAGAATACCAGTGCCCTGTTGACGGATTGCTCCCAATCCCGCTGCACGTTGGCCACTCTATGGCTGCGGCGCAAACGGAGTGGTAAGACACTAACGCAGGACGATGCTTCAGGAAGAGTCGTTTTTAATGTGGATTTACTTTCATGACCAATGGCCACTGTGTGCGTTCTTTAAACAGGCTGTCGAGCACAGGGTTTTAAGAAAAGGAGAAACGACGAAAACGACAATGCAAATTACGAGTAAAAAAAACAAAAACAACAACAATATTAGTAAAAAAAGAAGAAAGAAAGCACTTTAGACGTTCAAAGGGTGCCGCATGCCCAGGGGCGCTTGAGGAGAGGACCGCCTACACGGTCTCAAAATGAAGGCCCCCTTCACCTTCCCTCCGCTGCGGTGCGAAAATGCAAGGGGAAAATGTTCGAGCAACGTTCCTCGCTCCTCTGGTTCTTCGTTCGTCCGCGAGAGGGCGAGCGGCGGGCTCGAGTTGCGAATAGTTCGTGTGACATTCTCGAAGCTAAAAGCAGCCAAGACTGCGGCCCCGTCTTTTTTTTTTTTTTTGTCGCATATTGCGTTTTTGTTTTGCGTGACGTTTCGCCCGGGTGTCCTCAGCTGTCCGCTTATGGCCGGAGTCGGTTTTGTTTTCGGACATTTCGAGGAAGCAAGTTTTTCCGGCAGTTTTGCGGTTACAGATCCCCCCCCCTCCCCCCCCCCCCCCCCCCAGAGTATGTACTGCGGGCTCCTCAAATAACAGGGGGCGCGCAACGCCTTGGCGAAAACACGGCTGGGTCTGGGACGCGGGGAGGAAGAAGAATAAAAGGACGGCCGAAAACGCCCGGGGGCTTTGAGTCCAGCCAGTGCGGGGGATTCAACTTTTATGGCCCTGTCCCCAGAAGGCGAGACGTGTCGAGGAGACTCGGAACACTGACCGCGAAATTTGTGTCCCCAAGAAAGCCATCGCCCCTATTTGCCATACTAGCTCGAAAGTAGGTCGACCTTTTTTACGAAGAGAGCCCGAGGGCCCCCGCCCCATCTTCAAAATAACAAATATGTTCTTCCTTGATCGGCGTGGCTGTGCCGAACCCCGAAACACTTCCTTAGGCTAAAGCCTGAACCACTGTGCCCTTGGGCTAAACTCAGAGCACGTAGCCCCCCCCCCCCCCCCCGTAATTTTGGTTGGGGGAGCTCTGGACGGCTTCGCAAATGTCAAGTGGAAAGCTTTTTTTATTTTTTTGTCTTGCTTTTTAGCAAACACGTCGGTTCAAGCTATGTACGCGATGTCACAGCGGTTTCAGTCAGTCCATAGCCTTCAGATTTGACACAGATGTAGTTTTCACATGCAAATCGAGACTGGGAGACCTGCGCAAGTCACGGTAAACAGAGGGCTGCTCCCGCCGTCCCGCTGCACCAGGAAACATGCTAACAGGCTCACCACGTGCAACACTGAGCAGATCTTTCCATGCCCATGTCCCGCGGCGCTGAATACTTCGGCCAAACGGGTCGCTAAGTAAACGACCTGCTCTGGGAGCTTCGACAAAGAAGTAGAGGACGCCGCAGCCAATCGTCGGCAGCACCCGAGAGACACGCCAAGACGGGAATGTCGCGGCTGCGCTCCGGGCTCTGCCGCCACGACGACTCTGGCAAATCTTCGTGACCGGGTCGGGAGGAGAAAGCCTTTCGAATGGTGACGAGCCCGCAAATCATAGGCTCATCGTCTCTTTTGCTCAGAAAGACCTCGGGGCCCCGGCGGCTCGACGGCATGATGCCCTTTTATCCTTAAATGTTGGGTACTGCCCAGTCCATGGAGCAGACGACGTGCCGAGGTGAGAGATGAGAGGGTATTTTCCCTCTCCGCTCTTTTTAGTTTAGCGAACGCTGGAGAGGAGAGTCATCGTGTTCGAAGAAGAAAGAAGAAGAAAAGAAAAAAAAGTCTGAATATCTTCGTCACAGTTTATTGTATCAATGGTTAGTATTCACATGAACCCGTAAAGATATGCATTAATGAAGCGTGATATATTCGTCAAACGCAAAGCGCCCGCGTTAGGAACTTTAGGATATGTACAGTTGATTTCTGACAGATACATATATACATAGTGTATATATGCGTATATATATATATATATATATATATATATATATATATATATATATATATATTATGCCTATGTACGACGCGAGTTTCTACAGAAGCGAGCTAGGTGGAAAGCTTAACGCTTAACTGTGAGATATGCGACGGTGATATGAAGATGTTCGATGATGTCTCGCAATGAACTGTGTAGAGGCGAGACGATTGAGCAAAACGATGGCGACGGTTTGGGATGTAGTGAACGTTGCGTAACAATCTACCTTTCTCAGAAGTAGCGGTTCTTGGGGGAGCTCGATCTAGGTCATGGTCGCTAGCTCACTGGAGCCAACGAGGGTACACCTGCTCGCTTGCCTGGGGTCAGAGAGCGCCTGTTATCCTCTCGAACTGCTAATTAGAAAAATGGCCAGTTGTTTCGTTTTCCTCGAACAGGCGGGGTCCCCCGCTTGGGCTTAGACCTTACAAGTTTACGGTCTCTGTCGCGTGCTGAGGGAACTTCGAAGCACGAGAGAAGGAGACTCCACCGATGCACGTTGCAGCGAAGAAAAGTGTTTTGCCTACGTCCAGATCGGCTCGATTAATCCGACATGGCTTTTCGGGTAATGCATTCGTACAAGGTCCCGTAAAGATAAAAAAAAAGGACGCCCTGCCGCCGTTTAGTGCCTTAATTTTTGAACATTAAGCGACCTGAGGCTGGGTAAATCATGGCGCCACCGGAACCATAGTCGGTGGCGCTGCACTAACTGTAAATGATGCGACTCGACAAGTTCCCACAAGAAACGTCTACGGCGTCTCTACGCTCAGGTTTCGTGCAAGTTGAGCGTTTTTCTTCGCAGTGACGAATGCAGCCGGGCGCAGTTGGCTCCGCGCTCCCATTGAAGACGTGTGTGGTCCTGAAATGCACGAGAGACACTCGTTAATTCTTTTTTTATAAATGACGAAATGAGTCTAATTACTCGTTTATTTGTCCTCTGCTATTTCCGATGGACACACAGAAGTTGGACTTGAAGTTTCATGACACGACGCGCTGCGGTGGCGCTGCTGTCGGCACTGCGCATGCGCAGACGCTTCACCTCACGCGAATCTGGTTTCTGCGCACAGTGTCCACACCGTGCGCAAGCGCAGGCTTGTTTGCAGGGCGGTGGAAGTGACGTGTTCGATTGACCCAGGTGGTTTGGTGGGTAAACCCCCATATATAGTTTTTTTTTCTTCTGTTTTACTTTACGTTTGTTGTACATCTCCAAAACTGTTGCGAAGTACGTTTTGACCCCTCCCGCCGCAAAACTACGGCGACGGCGACGGTACTGCGCGAAAGGCACGGGATTAGTAGCACTCAGATTGCGTTACGCAACGGTCGCCACCACACGTTGCAACGAGGCTAAAGCCGCGGCTACACCTATGGCCACACTGCTAATGCTACATCATACAAGAGAGAGTCTGCAGCAGACGACTCGTACGTTAGTCATTACAAACAACCAAATTAACTGTAATTGATTTCTTTTTGGAGTAATTTTGTAATCAGGTGATTAATTTTATTAGGGAGTAATCACGAGAGTAATTTGGTTACTTTTTAAGACTTAATTTTTTTTTTCAACTTCCGAGTTTGAATTAGAACTGCTGTGATACGGCCACTTTATCAGCTTCTAAATCTTGCGAACAAGGAATGAAACGACTGTTACCGAACTGTACGAAAAGAGGCCAGGCTCTTTGTCTGGTCAGTTTATAAAGTGGTTTGTTGGGTTTCAAGCTGGGCCTGTGAAGTCCGAGTGCTCGATAAAAGGACCTGAGTCCTTATTCACCCTTCTAACAATCCCCCCTCCCCTTTTTCCGGCTTAAAAAAAGAAAAAGAAGGAAACTCCGTTTCAAGGCATTTCCACAATTCAATGCCCCCCCCCCCCCACACACACACACACACACATCAAAGATATCCAAAGCCAGATAGTGTCACAAGTCAGGTGTGACAAAAAACGTAATCTCTCTGTCACGTGCAAGATAAGTAATGGGCATTTCCCAAGATTGCACCATTTCCCGAATTCAAGTGTTGAGCGTGTGGAGGGAGCTACGTGCCCGCCGGTCCAATCAGCCGCCTCCCTTCCATCACATGATCCGGCTCTCTGCACGTGGGTACGGGCAAGCGTGATCACGTGGCGAAAGAAAGGCGTACGACTGTTCCAAGCAGCACGTACGTAGCTTCCACCGCATTGTCAGCCTGGGGGTGAACGGAGCTTAGATCCTGTTTCTTCCATTTAGCCACTGTGACTAGATTGAGCTCCCCATTCGCACCAAGCTCGCAGAAAGAAGCTCCCCACCCCCACTTCCTAATCCGACCTTCCATTGTTTACGCAAGTTTCCTACCATAGAATACTAACCCTACAACCGGATGGTTTACCAGAAGTGGTGGATTGAGAAGGTAATTTACAATGCGGCGATTCTAATCCCATGATGGACAGTACGAAAAGCCCGTTTCGAAAGCGGCCAGAAATATCTGCCGTTTTGAAAATCTGAAGTAATCCGAAAGTAAAGGTTACTTTTCCAATTATTCCTCTCATTGAATACTTTTTGATCGAAAGCAGTCGATTAGCTTTTTTGAGGAGCGTGCGCAAGACTGGGCCGAGGCGAATTTTTTCCCCATGTGACCGTACCTTCACGGAAAAGCGGTCTGACGTTCGTATTACATGCGTATGAAGTAAACACGCTTCCAAGATGCCTCAGGCATGCCCACAGATGTCATTAATGTCTGCAGCGAACTCGAGAGAAGTAAATGGACCAATACCCGCGCAGTTGGCACGCGTCGGCATTTAGATGGAAGTGGTCCGGTCGGCCACCACCTCCTTGTTGGCCAGCTTGGCCATGGCGGTGATCTGGGCCTTGTCCAGCTCTTCGGTCGTGATTGGCGGCGCCTGGAACACGTTCTCGTAGATGACGGCCGCGATGATGCCGCCCAGGATCGGGCCCACCCAGAACACCTGCGTTGCCATGGAGAACGGAGCTCATGAGTCAATCGCAGAGCAAGAAGCGTGGCTTGCATTGACGTCACGTCAGCCATGTTCCTGTGACCGCAGTACCTTCTGCAGCATCCATTGGGCATCATCGAACCTGTTCTTCTCCACAAGGCTTCCCAAGAACAAATTCGATTTTGCGATTTTGCGTGTGGTCCCGCGCGTGCGTGCAGTACACGCGCGAAGGTCGGCGATTGTGCGCACCTCGAGGCGCTTTTAGTTGTCGCGCGGCGAGGTAAGCGACGTTGACGACGGTACCCGTTCCCGGAGACTCGTTTAGCGGTGGCACGCATGGATCCACCACTAAACGAGCCTCTTTTAGAATTTTGGAGGTGCACCGGCGAACTATGCCCGGCCCTGCCAGCGGGCACCTGGGGTACGGCGCCAGCGTGTCGCCAGCTTGGCTTGAGAAGGATTAGAAAGAAGAAAAGACTCAAATCGGCGGACGGTGGAGTTTCTTGGGGGTTGGCTAACCAAGATAAACGAGGAAGCGACTTCCGGCTTTGTTTGGCCTTCTGCGGAGGGAGACGCCAATCGCGTAGAGCCCGCGATGCCGAAATCCGCGCGCGCGGATCTTTATGACGGGCTTACAGCTCTGGTGATTTTTCGTGACACTTGTCAGGCGCGGCGTGACAGCGTCGCCCTTGAACGGCGCCTTGCTCAATTTGAGAATTTTCAAGGGTGCGGGGACGGGTCCCGAGCAGTGCTTGGTGTCCTCCGTTCCCACTTTTCTCCGGCAAGTGGTTTAGGCGGTTTAGGTTGGTTCGTTGTCGTCGCCGGAATCGCGATGTTTGTTCGGATATGTTTGTAAAAGATTGGTTTGAGACAGAACGAATAGAAATGGCGAAGCATAGACGAGGACGCGTCCTTGTCCGTGTTTTTTTCTGTTTGAAATTAATATTTGTACGTTCGTCTGGACACTTGGTGAGGGGTTGCTACGAGAGATGACGCAGGTGACGGACCAATTAGCTGGCCTCTCTTTTTGTGTTAGGTTGTAATCTAAGCAGTAGGAAGAAGGAAAATGCTTAATACTCGAGGGAAAAATAAAGGTACGAAGTGAGGCAAAAATTAAGTATCTTGCGCGACTTCAAAGGGTTAACGAGGTAATGAAGGGGAAATATATAATGAGGGGCATCGGGACAACCTCAAGAAAAGCGAACTAAAAATGGACAAGTGGCTGCTTCTGTCAACAACCCGCCTCCATCATTTGGGGAATCGAATTACGTATATTACGTTGTGCCCCGAGTTTTCGCAAAGAAAGCGTTGGGATGTATTACTATGATTACTTTTTATTCGCGTTGGAAAGAGGGTGCAGGAGGACGTACAAGCTGAAGTTTCAAAAGAACTTTCGCAGTGACTAAGCAGCTTCGCAGAGCCAGCAGAGCGCCCGGCTGGCCCGGCAACGAAGAACGAGTAGGTCGCTCAGGCCGGATGGGGGCGCCCAACCGGCCCGCGGCGCTCTGCCCGCGCCGTGTTAGTGGCGCCATCTGACGGAAGAAGATGAAACTAAAGCCACCTTCACGGTTTGCACGCTTGGGGGTTTTCCTTTTTATGATTTTTTTTTATTAGAAGAGAAAAAAAAGGGGGGGGGGGGGAGGAGAGAGAGAAGTGGCGTCACCAGGGCCAGCGGTACCCGGGGCGGTGGGCCGCCACCCTGGTCTCGTGGCCCACCGCGACCCCACCCCCTTTCACTGCCTAGCTGCACTTGAGACGGTCTCCCCCCCCCCCCTCTTTGTGACGCCACAGGGGGGAGGGGGAGGGGTTAGTTTTAGAAATTAAAGTTTAAAATTTTTATTTCCTCCCATTAAGCTTGCCTTGCAAAATTATTACTTTTTTTGTTAAAAAAAAACAAAAAAACTCGGCATTTGGAATATTTATTTGACGGTCCCTCACGGCTGGCAGTGTGTTCACAGTAAGTAAAAATAAACATATAACTGATATAAGATTTTACGGATCGTGTATGACAAGGGCGAGATACACGAACTGAATGTAGCAATGAAGTCAAACCTGTGAGAGGCTGGACCGGCTGGGCGCTCGTGAACCTCGAGCGCCGATCTAGGACTTCTGAAATGCCATGAAATTAAACGATACGACGCATGTGCAAAGGAGTCAGCGGAGTATCGGGTATAGTTATCGGAGGTATCGGAACGATCTGCAACCTAACGATACGCGATTACGAAACAGTGCATGCGCAAAGGTGTCGCCGGAGTATCGTTATCGAAGTTCTCGGAACGATCTACTAAAACTCGGTCGTACCGATGACTCCGATAACGATACCCGACACCCCGCCGCCGCCTTTGTGCACACATTGTATCGTTATCGGGCATATAGTTATCGGAGGTATCGGGAAGGTCTACTATAACTCCGGATCAAGAACAATGCCTCGTGGCAGAGCACCAGCCGCGTTAGCAGGAGGTCGTTGGTTCGCGATCCCGGCATCGCAAAACAAAGCGATTTTTTTTCCTTTTTTTTCAATTTTCTGTGGCATTTCAGAAGTCTTTGATCGGCGCTCGAGGTTCGCGAGCGCCCAGGCTGTCATAGTTTTGCACTTATCGTTATCGGGTGTATCGGAGGTATCGGAACAATCTACTAAAAAGTCTAGTGATCGGAGGTGAGCTTTGAGCGCCTGTAGCGCCGGTCGTCTCGGAGGGCACGGAGCGACCTTCAGAGGCCACGGAGAGACCCTTGTT
Organism: Ixodes ricinus; assembly: GCA_037355805.1. Classification (NCBI taxonomy): domain Eukaryota; kingdom Metazoa; phylum Arthropoda; class Arachnida; order Ixodida; family Ixodidae; genus Ixodes; species Ixodes ricinus. The sequence goes on from JAZHYW010021742.1 coordinate 104,757, forward strand.
TGGGAATATTGACGCAAGATGGCGCAACCTAGCTTACGGTCGGTGGTCGGTCGGTCGTCCGCGCTTTGAGGAACTAAGCGCGAGTCCTCCAATGAATTAGCCTTGCCTTTCATCGCGCCTCACCTTTACGAACACACGTGCAACTAAAGCAGGGGTCAGCGTTTCCGTTCGTTAGTGCCGGTTCTGATACGCGCTCCCGTTGTCGTTTTGGGCAGTATATGCTAGCTCGCGCTTGTAGGAACATAAGGAATGCCGATAAAAAAGCGGATTTAAAACCACCCAACTCAGGTCCATCACACCTGCGACAGCGCACTCAAAAGACTGCCACTGTGAACAGTTCGACACGACTGTAACACATCGGTCTCCGAGAGAGGCGGGTAACGATATTGCTTTAATAATAAATACCGCAATCAATGCGATAGATCCGGGATGGCAGAACTGGGGCACGCGTCTCTTTGTGGGTCAAAGTGCGACTGAGTCCAGTAAAACTCTTTATGCGAGATCGATTTGTTTTGGAATAAAATAAATATAAAACTTCATTATATATATATCCTTTCTCTCTCTCTCTCTCTCTCTCTCTCGTTCTTTGCACGTTGTAGTGCGAGAAACTAGGGACATAGTGTGAGTTCTGTTTGCATCACCCTCCCGCTCCCCGAAGTGTTCAGAGTGTGGCATTAGATCAGCTGGAACGCTCTTTCAGCATCCCGGTGTTCAAACAGAAAGCCGCTTCCTCGTATCCTGCGCGCAAGCAGCTGCGCTCGTTATCTACGCGAATTTATACCGCTGGAACTGATCCGAGTAGCGCAATTGTGCCATTTTTGATCCTGCGTTTTGCGAGAAGGGACAGCGACAAATGCGGGCGGCGGACGGCGGAAAGCTATACGAGGGGCGTACCAGATTGATTTGCACTTTATTTACTTTATTTATTCCGATGCAGGCACCGACCATTTCGACTTCGGTAGACGCGTTCCTTCTTTTTATGTATTCCCCGTGGCGAAGAATGCTCTTGCGCCACCGGCGTGGTAGCCTTTTCATGCACTACCGCTGTTTGGAAGTACGTCACACTCACGCCCGCCCGGCTTCCAGCTCATCACTAACCGAGAGAGGGCGTCCTCGTAATGATGTTTTTTTCATGACCTCGAAGAGATGACGATCACTGGGGGCCAGGTCGGGCCGTACACATACACGACCTAACGTCCGATGGGACGCGTAAGACGCGTCGGAAAGGGTGACCAAACACGACCCGATGCCGGCCAATCACGGCGTTGTGTGCGTTGAGGTCCGGTGATTGGCCGGCGTCTGTTGACGTGTAGAACAGTAGTGTCGATTTTTGCGGCGGCTTACTTACCCAGTGGTCATCAAAGATGCCAGACATCACGGCAGGCCCGAACGACCTTGCCACGTTCATACTGGCTCCGGTGTAGCGCACCTGAAAGTAATTGAAATGAAAATAAAATAAATTTTAGAACACGATGATAATCCGCGTTTTCTGCTGGCTTTGCGCCTGCTGCACGAGTGGTAACTTTGGTGCGCCCCCCGAGCTTCCCACGAGCTTCAAGTCGTTCTAAAAAGAGTTGATTTAGTGGTTTTCGATGACGCTCAGTAAGTTTCTAATTGGAACCATATGTCTATTTTCACTAATTAAAAAGTTCATTAAAGAATTTTAAATAATTAGCCGTCTTATCGCAAAGATTAGCCACCCACACAGGCACGTAGCCAGGATTTTGTTTCGGGGGGGGGGGGGGGGGGGGGGCTGCGCATGACAAAATGCTGTATGAGGGGGAGGGGGGAGAGGAGGTCCCAGCAAAATGGAAATTTCGGAGAGGGGGGCCTGCCCCCCCCCCCCAACTGGCTACGTGCCTGCACCCATAATGTGCCCCTGGCCGTATACCTCACATGCACAAACCGTATCAGTACATCTTTTACGAATGTTTTGTAATAAATCTGTTCGGATTAAAATGGAACATCCGATATATATATATATATATATATATATATGTATATATATATATATATATATATATATATATATATATATATATATATATATAAAGAAACGCGATTTCTACACTGGGAAGTATACAGTATTACAGAGCAATGATCCCTAGAAACAAAAACGCATTTTGACGCATACATGTTTGAATTTCAAACTATAAAAGTATAGGGCCCAGAAATGAGGTCTATCCCACCCAAGCCTCGCCTTTACTCGTTCCTTTGGAAGGAATATTGCAAATAAAAAGCTCGCTTTGGTTGCAGAGGAGCCGTCGGTGGGGGTGGCAGATGTTGTGAAACCTTCATAGTTTAACCCGCGGATATTCGATTGTATACAGATGACACGAAGGAGCAGATAGGAATGACAGTCTAACTCACTGTAAGGCGGAAAGTGAAGCAGCAAATGTCCAACAGAAATAACGAAGAACGCACAGGCTAGATGGTCAACTTGCAACATCTTGAAAACCCGAGACCTAGGAACAAAAGGGGGACGACACACAACACAGGTCTGTTGAAACCGGTGTGTGTGCCGTCGTCCTTTTTTATTTTTTATTCCTTAGTTTTGGGTTTTGAAGATGAGTAAAGGTCTGTTCGTTGCGGGGACTTACGTCGAGATACTACCGGTAGTTACAATGGCAATAAAGCGTTCCGTCGCTTGGCCTGTACCGTGGTGAGCGAGTTAGGCACTCCATTTCACACTTCATATACAACGCTGTCAAAGCTACTGGCGCGAGCGCGTGGCTTCATCTATGGTTTCGTTTGCGCGGGAACGCGTGCAAATGATTAACGAGATCAACCCCCCTGCTCGCTCCAGCAGCTTTGACAGCGCTGTACATTAAGTATGAAACGGAGTATAATTGCAGCACACACTCACAACTGGGGCACACAATGAGCATGACCTTAATGAATGATTCATTTAAACCACGTTTTTGTTTTACGGGAAAGCGACCGACGGTCTGAATTCCTGTTGTATACTGCGCGTAATAACCAAGCATCAAGGAGAATGCTGGAAACGTAAGTACGCTCGCTGCACGCGCTCGTTTTGTCAGCAAAAAGAGATCAGAAGTCAATAATCAAGATAAGGCATTGACGAGCGAACTTGCAAACTGCCACTTGTTCTACGTTTTTCTTTTATTCTTCTTCTTTAGAACAGGTACTCTTGCAGACGTAAGCGCTTTCAGCGCGTCAAACTCCGCTCGCAGCATTAACCTTGGTGCTTGGGTAATTTAACGAAAGTTCTATCTATGCCTCGCACGTATCTGCGCTGCATAAGAAAAAAAAAAACGTTACAGAAGTTACAGAGTTTTCAATGGCCGTGCCCGATTTCAGATACGTCGAATTAAAAATAATCATTCGCCGGCAATCCGAAATTTTTTGTTTTGTTTTTAGACGCAGCTTTTTTCACTACGCCTGTTGCACATTCGATCGACAAGTGATAACGTAATGCTGTGCGTGTGTGGACAGGAATTGTTCGCACGTGAGCTCTGCAGAGGCGGGCTTCCCCGCATCCCTTGGCGACACTCCGCGACTTGTCCAGTGCTTCCCCCGTTAAGATGAAGTAAGAGCGCGTCCTTCCACGGTGGCGCGACGGAGAGGAACGCCGAAAAATCACCCACGCGTGAATCGCCTTGGCCGAGCGAACAAGAAGAAGTGGGGTGCGACTGACGCAAGAACGATCATCTAATTCGCGAGAATCGCGAGGTCCCCCCTTTTCCTGTCTGCTTCCGTTGTGTCAGCTTCGTTATCGGCCTTGTTACGGCGCGGACGCATATATTATCGGCATTCTATTGGTTGCCATCCAAATGCGGAGCGATCGTTCGTTCCGTGGCGCAATTCGCGGACAACCTGCGTAAACACAATTAGTCGGACTTCAAGGTCGATCGTAATCGCCGCGTCGTCTCTTCTTTTCGTGTCCACTGTCCGAAAGTTGCACATTTTACTTCACGGGCGTAGCAAGTTATTTCACGTACTCGCCATAAATCGAATGCGTCCGTGAACGTTATCAATGCGCTTCGCCCTCCGCTAGCAAATTCCTAACACGAAAGTCACATGAATGGGCTCGAGGCACAGCGCCAGCGTCTGGCGTTCGGCATTCGACAGCGTTCGAACAGCGAGTAGAGACAAAGGAGGAAGCTAGCTTTTGCGTCTACCCTACTAATCCTTCCAACCAGAACTCGGTGTTCCGACGTCTCCTCCGCGCTCTATAGTCTCCTCCTCTCCCTCTCAATTAGATTTTTCGTACTAGTCTAAATTGATCTTCAGGCCTTCGCTAGGGCTTTTCAGATTCCCTTCGTTGGAAGTGCCCAGCGCCTTAGTTGTAGTAGGGATGTGAGGTTGTTTTGGTCCCGGACCCCGATGGGCACCTTGGAGGGTGTCTAACCGTCGGGGACACGGGGGTGATCGGTGAAGATAAGTCCGGGTGCTGGCTGGAGTTGGACTTCTTCTTAGGGCCGACGAAGGAGAGTTAAACGACGGGGAAGCTCATGTTGTTTTGAATACAATTAACAAAAATAAACTTTACTGCTGCATAAAACAATTACACGAAGAGAGTACAAATATTAAAAACTGTAAGTAACTGCCGCGAACTGCTTACGTAGTTAAGCAGTTACGAAAACGGACGCCTCGACGTCAAGTGTCCTCTCGCGCACGGTGAGGACGACTATGCCGTCCGGCCGGGGTTATGACAGTGCGCCGAAACCTGTCCCATCCAATCGGGATCTAGTTAGAATCCCACTGGGTACACCGTACAGGCCCCGACGCACTCTCAACCAATCGGACGGGCAAAGCCACCCTCGAGGTCAAAAGGTCAGCTCCCAAGGACAGTTCCCACCCACGGCTAGAGCCCAAACATTAAGACACGAGCCGTGGTTCCTTTATGGTCGGAGAAAATAAAGTGACTCTGATAATTCCAGCGAGAATCGCCAGGACGTGCCTCACTGGGAAAACTGTCCCTCGGAGCGTGAGCATTAGGTATACGTTACTCGCGAACAGAAGCGCAGCGAAAGATCACACCGGATTCCAAGAATACGGGGACCACCCCGGGTGGTTCACCCGATGCTGCGTCTTCGTCTGTGCGTAAACCTCTGTCGCGCTCGGGACCTCCGCAGCCAGCCCTCACAACCACTGGAACTTGATCCGCGGTCTAAGCCGGTGTGGCCTGCGGCCGAGACTCGCGTCCACGGCACCTCGTCTAGTTTACGAAACGGCCTGCCCGTTGACAGTTATGCTGGCTGTGTACTCAATCATTTTAGATACTTTCTTTTTTTAAAGCTAATTTAAAGCGCTTCGTGTCTAGATCTAATCATTGTTAACCCGTTTGGGTAGAGCTTTCGTAGTGAATTTGTACGAAACTATTCGTTCTCTTCGAATGCGAATGATAGTTTCATGCATTTGGAACGATCGACACTCTCCATGTGGTCGAGGCACTGTGAACTTGCGTTGGTAGCGTGAACCTATCTACCCGGAGTATTCAGATAACGCCAGTCGTCGTTTGAACACCCCATTTTCTACGCTATCAGCGTCTATCTCGTACTGCTCGCTGGCGAACGACACGTTCTCGACGCGAAAGGAGGGCGTGGAAGCTCGCCTTTAATGCGCCTACCAGGAACGACTCTTTCTACGCGCCTCGTTTAAAAAATCCAATGTTTACGAAACCGCAACCCAGCGTTCAATCTCCACAGCCCAGGACGCGCGCGTTCCGCGACCAGAAAGCCCGAAGCATGCCAATGTTTTCAATGCGCCTCAAACTTTATGGCACTGGGTGAAGAGATACAGAATGCACGGGGACCAATGAATAAACGGTCCTGCCAGTTTCTGTGCCGACTGTGGCCTCGTGCATGTCGAGTTCCACCGTGAACTATTATAGCGTGAACCACGCGTGAACACGTGCAGTCCGTTGGAAGCTGCTTCCATTGCATGAAAGCGGTTCCGCACTCTGTGACGTTTTGGAGAACACTGGTGTGTGTCGTTGTACAGGCTTCATAAAACATCAATGCTGTTTTATTATTATTTTTTACTAATGTTCTTTTTGGACGAATGCGTCTTCATCTCAATCGTGCCTTGTATAGATGGCGACTCTCAAACTTCTCCGCTCGCGCCAGTGCTCGCCAGCTAGACTAGCACGCCATGAGGTCCTTCGAGTGTTCGTGATCGAGGCTAAATATCAGGAAAGCAATTAGGTTGCTGTCGCACCTCTTCCTTCTCGAAGGGCGTAATTACGGAGGATTCTTTTGGTACACGCTTCGGCGACGTCACCCGCAGGCGACACTGGATAGGATTGACCAACTTTCCCGACTGAAAAGACGATCCTCCGGATTTGTCAACGGCGGCGTCAACGACGCTGTTTTTTCCAGAACTCTCTTTGGAGGAACAAGTTTCACTTGGCAACTCTCCATGTCACTCATGAGCGATTTGCCCCGAGGTAGACATGCTACAAATATGCTGCGTCTAGCGCTAACTCGAAAGGGGTTGTAACTGGGCGCCGAGTCGCCGAGCGCAATTGTCCAGGCTTGGTTGACGGAAGGAGACGGTATAAAATCACGCCAAGGTGCGGACCAAGTAAAAAAAATAAAAAAAAATAAAAGGAGAGGTAAGCTGCGTACTCCGATTTGGGACGACGGAGTTTAGTTTCATCAGCAAACAAACGTAAAAAAAAAGGTAAAAGGAAGAACAAAATTGTTATGCTTTCCGGGTAAGCGGTATGCGAAGCGAAAGCGCGTCTTTTTTTTATTGCGTCTGGGGATCCAAGGTCAGAGCGAATGCGAACTTAATTCCACATCCACACGGAAAATGAAAAAAAAAAAAAAAGGGGCGAGGAAAAAAAAAAGAAAAACGAAGGCGAGGGATTTACAAAACTGACTAACGCCGCTTTATCGCGACCCACGTCCGACACAACGTAACCTTACACCACTTTGCCCCACACTAATTATATGCACGAAGGTGATAAGAAGTGAGTCGAAGGCGTCGGTGCCGAGTGAACGGGAGGTGGAGCTTTCCGACAACCGATATGTCTGGTGAGCCAAAGGCCGGCTGCCAGTTGCGGGCATTTCCTGAAACGTGGCCCTTGCCGATGCACTGGTGGGTAACGGAGTCCTACGTCATTCAAGGACGAGTGGCGTCCGTTCATCGAAACGTTTAACACTTGGACAAGAAAAAAGAAAGTTTCCGCGGCCCGACGTAACGCGGCGATTATCGCTCAGCCGCTGGCAAGTACTCACATGGAAAGCTTGAACTGCCCCGCGTGACCGAACTGTCGGCCTCATTTGCATTTAAGATAGCTTTTTTTCTTTCCGTAAGCGTGCGAGGCTTCACTGCTTGTAACTCATACAGGGCCTAGAGATCAATCACGGCTACACACGACGCAGCAATCGTGCAAGAAGGTGCCATCTATCACTGTTTCCGGCGTATGTTGCGAAAAGAAAAAAATAAGCAGCCCAACAAGTTCGAAGGAAATGTTGCTCCATCCTTTTTAAATTGTATTGTCACAATAAGTGGCGGCTTCGTGCACCTGACTGCATGAAACGCCCTTCTGCAAATGTGACGCAGTCACATAAAAAAAGAAAAAGAAGGCAATAATAGTGTCTTTGCGAGGCCTGATGTACCTTAGAAGCTTTCAAGGTCAACGTACAAAGGACGCTGTCTGTCAGTAGAACCTATGGTTCCTCTTTCCATTAAATTTTATTTATATATTTATGTACTTATTTGGCTGAGGGCTAGAAGCTGGTGACAGATTTCTGGTGGCGAAGTTGCGCTAATAAAATCTAGCCAAATGCCTGCTTCGACGCAAGTGACGCAAAGAATATCTCAGTGAGCAACGTATAGCTTGGCCTCTTCGCTCGATCGCCGCGATGTGACCGTGTCACGCGATTCTCGCGTGCGCAACAGGTACACACGAATTTGAGGTCGCAACATAACACGCAAGAAACAAACTGTCGCCCACTCAAACGCACCAAACGTGCACTTCGAAAAAAAAAAAAAACAGGCACAATTACAGCAAAGCATTGTCTACCTGAAACGCAGTGTCTTTTTTCCCAGTCCTCTTCGTGTACGGCAATACGCGAGTGCAGGTCAACAGACGCCAATGTGATGATACGTGTACGGTCAACAGCGCGTCCGATTTCACGCATTTCTTTCGTAAAGTCGGCGCTCGTATTGTGGAGCGCGCGCACTAACTACCACGGACAAGATTGTTGTGCGTGCCCTACATATAGGTCGGCTTGGTGCGGTAGCGGCGACACAAGATCGCGCCACCCTTGAGAAGACTCGGGAAGTGGCTCATTCAGCGGCACCATCCGACGGGACGGCTCCTTGTGCCGAATTGCGCCTCATCGTCCGACATTGAAGACTCTTCGCTCCGCGACTCCATGGACGGATGTTTGTGGCCGCGTATGTGCCACATCCCGTGTTGTTTGTGAGGCGCGCATGGCTCGAGAGACACTGAGTTCGATCTTCGCGACGCGGAACGCCCCTATGCATTGGTGTCGCGGCGCCCTTGAAAAGCGTGCCGCATGTAAACCAGTCGGGCTAAATAGGTCCTATCGCGGATCCGTTCGGAAGGAGCCCGGAGAGCTGCTTCCGAATGAAGGAGTACCGTGACCCATTAATTGTAGATGTACGCCAGCGAGCTCGCTTCAACGTTAATATAGGGCCACGTCTTTTTTCTTTTTGACGTTGTTGGATTTGGAATGTGGCCTTCGCTACTGGCGGAATTGTGAATACGCTACAGCGCCATCGTCGCAAGTTAAGTTGTCAAGAAGATGGCGGCGTTCGACACTCGGGTAATATCTGCGGTGTTCAGCGAGACGGGGAAATAGTCACCTTTCGGTTCGCACTAAAACTAGGACCAATTATGATCATGCAGCGTAGGCGCGAACTGTTGGCAGTTTGTTTTCTCCACACCCCTCCTCCTCTCTTTCTCTCTTTTTCTTTTACATAATTAATTATTGCTTCAGTTGGGCCATAAATATTTTGGGAATGATCCCAAAATATATCAGCGTTCTTTGCCATCCAGGTATACTTAGGGTGCATTCGCACTTGACGTCGTCGTATACCAAAACACTGAGCCGCCCAATTTCAACAACTGTGCGTGGATTAAAAAAAAAAAAAGTATATATATATATTGTAGCACCAAGTGCAGCCTAACTACAGCCGACGTTCTTTTTGTAAGTGAAACAACAACAAGATAAGCAAAGTTGCGTTAATGAAGCGGAATTCAAAATTCAGGCGGGCACTACCACCGCGCCGGCAAGCGTGAGGTCGCAGGCCGAGACGGCCTTCCGATGAAACTTTAATTTTAACTTTCCAATGACGTTCGCTGATGGCTCGGACGGCTCGGCGGTCTCAAGTTTTCATGCTATTTGTTTGCTTGGTCAAATCATCGGCGGACGATCAAGGACGCCCCTAATGGACACCAGGGCGGCTCCGCGGCGGGCCAATGTGGGACAGGGTTAGCGAGAAACAAAGGAGCTAACTTCCCTGACCAAACGAGAATTCGCGAGAGCTATTAGCGTCCAAGCCCGCAGCCCTTCCTCAAATTGGACGGACGTAAACACGGCGAGGACCTAACCCTGATTTAGTGACGCCATTTCTGTCAATACGACGCGAAATAAAGAACCCCGTTATCAAGCGCGTATACTATTTGACCAAGATGCAGGCCGGCATACATTACTCTGTTTTTTTTGTTTTTTTTTCTTTTCGAACGCGAGCAAGAGCAGATTGACTGCTGCTCTGCGCTATTCTTCACGAGTTGTCCGACTTCTTCGGTCGCTTGTTAGCTTCGATCGCCCTGGTGTTTTGCCTTGTCCTTCCATTACCAGAGAATAACCTTAGGTTAGGCTTAAGGCCGACGTATTAATGGGTCCTCAAAAGTTCCCTCGTCTCTCCGCTAGGAGATGACCGCGAGCGTCCCTTCCCTCCTCTCCTTTTTTCTTGATGCATCTTGCTTCCGGCCGTGGCGCGCGAGAGCCGGCCGCTACACCCCAATTTGCTCGAAGTGATCATTACACGGCAAAGCCACGGAGACCATGCGAAACCCTTTAGGGACATCATCGGGACGAGAGCCGAACGCGAGACGGGGCGGCCTCGCTGAAAATTGAAGTCAGAAACAGAAAAAGGAAACCAGCAAGGTTGGGGCCGTGACCGCCATGGGGGCTGGATGCGGTCATGGCTGCGTCATTCTTTAAACGCTCTGGCTCTTTCTTTTTATTTTTTTTTTCCTTTTTTAAAGCCATCAAAAGAGAGGAAGGTCCAGGAAGACGTCGTCCCCGACTTCGGTTTTGAAAGGCGTTGGTCCCGCTTCGAGCAATCGACGTTAATTTCGCTGATAGCGGTAAGCATTAGTGACTCCTTTTCCGCGATTTTTTTTCTTACAATTTTGCTTTTTTGCGCGGCATCCCACACGTTTCGCGATTGCGATCCCCTACCCATTTCTCGATGTTGCTGAACCTGTCTCCTTGAGGGAGAAAAAAGTTTACTCACTTTTCGGCTTTCTTTTTCTTCTTTCTTTAATTTTTGTTTGTTCTCGTTTCATTGTCAAATGTTTTCACGGACTTTGCCTCATATTGGCCAGTTTCGTGGCTATTCAAGATTATTAGAGCGATGAAAAAACACAAAAAAACACGACAATATCAATCAATTAAAGAAAGGTGGCGAAAGAAAGGAGGCGCGGCGACGGTCTCTAGACATAGGTCGCATTTTCGCGCGCTATTATCACCTCGTTTCTGAGCGCATCGGAGTTATATCAGGAGTTATCGGTCACCTATCGCATTTTGCCTGACACATGGCGATATCAGGTGTGTAAGCGCGAGGGGCTGACGAAAGCCTTGCGTACAGCTACGAGTTAATTTACTCCTGCGACGAGAGTTGCACTTCTTAGTGCAAGCGAAGTACGTGGCAAAGAGGGGAAATTAAATGACCCTCGCACATTGTGCAGCCGGGGAAGTTTACTGGAGAAAAAGACAACCTAAAGCTATAGTTATCTCGCGGAAACTCCCAACTCCTGCCAAGTGCGATCGTTTCAGATAGCACAGTCGACCCAGCGTTCGCGTCATGACAGGCAGGGAGGAGTCGGAAGCGGCATGCTTAGCGCGTTTGAAACGAGCCGATTGTGACCACCATATTCCGTTAACCTGAACGTCCCACCTGATATTTGCGAGTCGCATAGGAACAGCACGTCGAAACGGTTTGAAGGAGCAAGAGGATTCCTGGTTCGCAAAATTGGAGGCTCAGGGCCTCAGCACTCCGCCGGAGAGGTTAAAGCGCCGTTCGTGGAGTTGGATTCTGTGGAACTAACGTCTCCGATTTCGCTCGACGGTCGTTTGCTTGCACCGCGTCTTGAGGTAGAAATGCCCCCACCCGAAAACGTAAAGCCGCCACAAAACCAGATCGGGTAGAGAAAACCAAAGAAAAATGGGAAACGAGGTGGTGGTGTCAGTATCTTTTTTGTTTTTGTAAAAATAAGGTGAAAAAAAAATAAAAAGAGAGGGGGGGGGGGGTCTGGACGTTAAACGTAGCTTCCGCTAACTGGGGAAGGCACTACAACCACGGATAACAAAAAGTGAGTTTGTTATACCTGGATTTGTGGCTAAAGAAACTATGTTGATAGGCCGTATTGTCGCAGTAAAAGAAGGCCGCAGGTCGCGAGGATGGGCGTGGACCGCTTACGATTTCGGTCTAGGTCGTGCCACCTGTGTTCCTCACGTACGATGTCTTTTTTTTTCTTTTTTTTGTTGTTGTTGTCGCATTCGTGAGTGCACACGCCTAAAAGAAGAAGAAGAAAAAGAAGGACATACGGGTACGGTGCAGAGGTGTGGCGCGTGCCACAGTGCACCCCTGACGACGAACGAACCACGTGGTCGGGCAGCAACACTGACGCAAGATGTCCTCCCCTCATCCTGAGGTCACGCCAGCGTAATCCGATAGTGTGCTAAGATAAGGCACCGACAGCGACGCCGCTCTCGAACGTCTGGGACCGCATCGGGCTCGGGGCGCGCGACAGATTTCGTTCGATGCCTCCTCCTGGGTGCAAGGCGGTCTCTTTCTGCCAGTCTTTGCGCTTTGTTCATTCATTCGCGCCATCCTGCCCGATGCAAAAACACCGCTGCCGGAGCCAATTTTAATGTCATATTTTCGAACTTTTGACCTCAATATGCCTCGAACGCTTTACCAGGCTTCCAAAACAAAGAAATAACTTTTTGAACCGAGTTCCGTTCTCGCAGGTCCGAGTTGAGCATCGGTGCACCCGTGAAAAACTACTCGAATCCGCTACTTTAACAGGATCCCTTAGCAGGGCCTGCTTCTGTAACGTCGCCCGAACAAAGGCGTAATCGCTCGTGGCCACATTTTTTGGTTTTCGAGGTCCACCGAAGATTTCCCCACCTTCCTCGGTGGTACGCGTCGTGTCACGTGACAGCGTGACTTCGCGGCGTCAAATAGTAGAGTCACCTGACGCTGTCCTCTCTTAATTCCCGGCCTCTCCGTCGTTCCTCTTCCCACTTCTCTCCAGACGTCCATCGATGTTTAACCCAGATCCCGGTTTCGCACATTAGGCGACGAGTCGCAGCCGTTTTCCGGGTGGAACAGCTCTGTTCCCACATTGTCGAGCATTCCTTCTTTTTTTTTATTTCTTTCTTTTTGCGCTGCTGGGTGGCGGCGCGCGCATTGCTAAGACCATTATAACGGGCAATCGGACGCCGGACACGGGGCCCTCCTCCCCTCCTCACCGGACCCCCCCTCTGGCTAGCATTCCGTCTGGGGCGAAGGGATGTCGAGGAGAAGAAGAGAAGCGCACACCGGACCGGTTCGGGCGATCACGCAGTCGCGACCGATGCGCACACGCATTCTTTTGCTCAAACTGGACTCGTTTCGCATTGGGCGCCAGGATTCACGGCGCTTCCTGTCCCTCCCCTCACCACCACCACAACCACCAAACCAAGCCCTCCCCTCCCAAAGAGCCGGACGAGCAAGTTGAACGTACAAAGGCGTTGCCAACGTATGGCTCGGCTACGCTTTCATGTCACTGATCGATGCTCCACCGACCGGCGCTGACCCGCCGGGCGACTGGCCGCTCCGTTGCGCCACAGGGCGCAGCAGTGCACGGCGTGCAGTGCACAGCGCGCGCCCGAGAACAGGATGCTTTGCACTGCCGGAGGAGGCTTCTTCATTCGGACGAGGAGAGAAGCAATTTTCGGGCCAGAATTGATGGGCGAACGGAGTAGTGAGGCGCGGGTCCGCCTTCGGGCGCACGGTCAACGCGGCGGGCTACTTCCGTCCTCTGGCAAACGGACGGCGGCCCGGCTCCAAAGTGGCTCTCTGAAAACGCTCGCGTAACTCCTGTTAACGCTTTTTTTTTCTTCCTTCAAAGTAACCAGCGGGAGGGGAAAGGTGAGGCCGGGGTATGTGGCTGGTCGAGTGTCCACCCAATACCTCCTACAAGAGAAGGCCCGCGTCTTTCCCACCCTCAACGTCATTACTAGTGGACCCACGCAGCGCCGCCTGCACTGCGTCAGCGTCTCCACGAGGCGGCGACTCTCATCGAGCTTCGGCGTGTTTACCGCTTTGGGGCGGGTCGATCGGTGGATCCACCTAGGATCTCTGGGTCCACCAACGATGACGTCATCCGCGCGGGCCTTGTCTTCGGGGTGGTATTGGTCCACCACGGTAACGCGGATGGCTCCGTTACGACGCTGTTCTCCCATCCAGGTCACGGAAGAGGCGCTATCTGGTACCGAGGAGTGGCGTTTTTATTAGCGCGGCTGCCGGGCATGGCCTCTTTCGACGCTCCTGATGGGGGTGGGAAACATTTCAAGATGCCATCTAGTATTCTTTTTTTAATATTGAAGTGTTAGCTTAATGACGTTGGAAAAGTGCGGAAACCTCGACAGTAAGGAGTTTTCGTAGGTCGTTTCCGCTGTCCCGCAACCCTCTCCGCAACCCGCTACGAGATCCTGGTTTCTTCAGTCAAGGCTAGCGACGCGCAGGCGCAGGAGCGGCTTCTTCGTTGCGGAGAAGGAAACGCGGTCTACGAAAACCCTTAGTACTACCCACGTAACGCTAAAAATTAAAAAATAAAAAACTCGTTTTTTTTTAACTTTTTCTTTATTGTTGTATTCTGATCGATTATATATATACTGTGCTCGAAGTGTGTGTGATGGTCTTCTGAGCGGGAGTTTTGTTCGTGCGTACTACATCGACAAAAAGAAAATAGCTGACAAGAGAAATATCTTAATACTGCTTGGTTCTTTTCAATAAAGAAAAAAAAAGAAAAACGCAAACGGAAGAACAAATTATATGGGAACCAATCCCTGGATTCTTTAGGAACCGGCAACGAACGTGTTTCACAATCTAACTTCGCATCAAACACTGCTGGACATTTCTAATATATTTTTTTTGCTTCTTTCCTTTCTCTTTTCTTAGTGATGACTCTAATTTTAAACACGGAAACTATGAAGCGAAAGAACTTGTTCTTCCACGAGTGCGTATGAGTAAAATTAAACTACACGGACGACATTTACGCTTATGCGACTGATCAGCTCAACTAAATACACAGAAAAGTCAAGTCGGAGGAATAATCTTCATGACCTCATTCACTATGGATTCACTACGGAGTCTCGAAATCGAAGTGTCCCGTTTTCGCTTTACAATTTTTTTTGCCAGTCTTTATTTAATTCGTTGATTGCATTTTTCTACTCTTTCACAATGAGCTTATAGTGCGCTCCATTTAAACCCATAAGCACACGGAAAATTGAAGAATTAATGAACGGACGAGCTAGAATTTTTTATATATTCTTCATTTATGAGTCCAATCGACTTCCTAGGTTTTTGCTGCTTTACGAAACATCTGGAGTAAAGTTTACTTCTATATTTAATGTGTTCTAAGTAGTTTTATTCGTTCCTAGAATAAATTCCGTATTTCTATACACTTATCTCTGGAGCACTGCTGAAGTAGGCGCGGCTGATTAGCCATGCGATAATATTTTGTCGATTCAAGAATCCAGTGGCGATTGTGTGAACTGAAGCCTCCTCGCGTATCTTGGTAAAAGGGCACTTTAGTAAACCTCTCCGATTAGCGTCCTCTTTCTTCCCTCGTTTCATTTCATATAAAATACACGCGCGCATCATCGACAAAGCAAAAGGCGATAAACATAGTGTAAAAAATAAAACGAGACGCAATACATCATTAAGTGCAAGCACAACAACAAACAGCGGCAGTATTTTTACGAAATGCATCTTCAGTAGCAGGGCGAGGTCAGGGGCCCTGCTGCCGAGATGGGCGTGATGTTAGGTTCAGAGCCAAACCAAAGACCTCGAGAGGACTCACCGCAAAGACGTGGCACGTGGTCACCGAGAGTCCGATGGCCAGCGGCGCAGAGCCCTGGACGTCCAGCCGGTTGGTGTCGCAGACGGAGAACACGGTGAGCACCAGGATGAAGGTGATGCATACCTCGACCGCCAGGCCCATGAGCGGAGTGACCCCCTCGGCAAGGCCAGTTCCTCCGAGCGCACCGTGACGGGCATCGGGAGTCACCGCTCTCAAGATCGCGGCTCCCGTGATACCACCGATCAGCTGGCTGCAGACGTAGAAGAAGGACCTCAAGATGGACACCTTGCCGACGAACAGCATGCCCATTGTGACGGCCGGGTTCAAGTGGGCTCCGCTGACGTGACCCACGGCTTGGGCCATGGTGGCCACGGTGATGCCAAAGCCTATGGCTATCTGGACCATGGTGGCTTCCCCAGCGGCTTCGTGGGTGAGCCCCAGTTGATGCACGAGCCGCAGCCGATCAGGACGATGACAGCGGTGCCGATGTATTCAGCGACCATCGATTTCCATAGGGTGCTGGAGGCGGACACCTCGTCGATGCCGCATAAGTTACGGAATTGGCGAACGCGGCCCATCTTAAGAGGTCTGTAGCCGGACAGAGTGGAGGCTCACCGAGTGGACGGGAGGAAGAAAACCTTCCTGGACTATAGGTCCAGAAGACAGAATCAGAAAAAAATGCCAACGGCAGATGGCAACGGACGGACTCGACGAACTTTTCGTGCAAGAGAGAATAGAATATGCTGCCCCAATTTTTCACTCAGAGCTTGCTGAGCGTAGAAAATTCGAACTTAGAAAGAGCGAAATTGAAGACGATTTAGTGGTTGGCGACCGCAGTGGGACGAACGTTTCTCAAGAATCGTAGGACGGTAACTGCCGGGGAAGCAGACGACACCGGTGCGGACCCGATAGCAGGCGGACGATTCCTCCGACAACTTTGATAAAGTCGGACCCGCGAGTCAACTTTTAGTGCCGCGGCACTCGTATCTTTTTTTCTTTCTCTTTTTGCGTTTCGGTCGTGCCTTCCTCCGTCCTCCTCACCAGCGTGGAAACACAAACGCATAAAATACTACCATCCCTCCTCCCCGTCCTCCGCATCGTCTCTCCTTTTCCGCCGTCATGTGACCTCCATGACGTCACGGAGAGTCTGTCTGAGGAGCCGGCAAGGAGGATGGTCGCGCGGAGAGTATGGGTATAGTACGTGAGGGGCGGAGGCTGCACGGAGGAGCCTGGGGATCGATCCAAGATGGTCGGCGGGTAATGGGTTTTCCGGTAGCGCAGTCAATGGAAAGGTGTGCCGCTTCTCGGGAACTCGACAAAATAAAGCATTAATTGCTCGCGCCCGACTCCGCGTCATTCGGAAGTTTTTGTTTCGTGACGCGACACCGTGCGCGTCTGTTGGTAGAGGAGGAGGGGAATGACATTGCTCGCGCCTCGGTCAGGTTTCTTCTGGGAAACAGCTGAGTGGGTCAGCTCATATCTGGGCACCGACACATAAAAATTGCTGGCCTAACGGTTTGTCCACTTAGGGTGCGGGCTTCCTTCCTGTGTTTCGGCTTCGGCGCCGCGAGCTTTCATCACGATTCACGGAATCGTTAGAGATCTTACTCAGCCGTCGTCGCTGCAAGATGCAACTTGGGACAAACTTGAGTCCCGGGAATCTGCCACTTTTATGCGGGCCCCGCCAGAAAACTCAAACGATGCCAGACACCTCAAGGCAAAAATAAATAAATAAATGAAAAATGTTACGTCGAGTTGGCATGCATTCTGTTAAGCATAATGTGCTGCATGTAATCAGAAGCTGCCTCCGTATTTGTTCATATATTTTTGTGACGTAAAGTGAGCGTGTTCTTGAAACATTTTTAACTTCGAACTATATATGCAACATATTTTTTTCAGTGGAACATCTAAATTACGCTTCTATCGCTGGTTTCGTCACGTTTTCCTTGCTAAGAGGGTCAAGCAAATACCGGGTATTAGTTCCACGCTTTCAGAGAGTATTTCACTTTTCGCTGACAGCAAGGGTCTTTTTCATCTAATGGGCAGTTTCGCCTACGAGTATCCTCTCCATCATAGTCCCATAATCGCCTTTATTTCATTGTACATTTTCAGTAACGTCATCAGCTGGGCTTACGTAAGCGATGATAATCCAGCATCAGCGGCCGCTCTTGACGCATCTCTTGATGCAAATTCCTCTAATGGCGAATTCGGGTAGTCATTTCCCGGCAAAATATTTTGCCATATCTCCGGCACGAGGCGTTCGCGTGGTCAAAGGCTGGCGAGCGAGCGCCGTTCGGGTGGCGCTTCTCAGGCGTGTGCCGGCAATTTACCGGCACAATTTTTGCCCGAGCTTCAAGAGGTCGGGCAGCTTGTCTGCCAGACTGTATCCGGTATCGTCATATCCGAATCGGGAAAGGAACCAAACGAAACAATGCTCACCGATAGCGGGTTCGAGTAGAAAACGAAGCCACTGCGACAGACGCCCCTCTGTGGTCCGAGAAAAGACAGCAAAAACAACGGAGATTAAGATAAATTATGTTTCAGAAAAAGCAAACATTTTTGGAAGAATTTGTCCAGCCTGCGCAAGGTCAGTGTTGCTCGGAGACACGGGCTGCATCATACATTATTTTGTTTTACAACTGTGTTAAAACACGTTATTACACCGCTGAAAAAAACATGCATGCATAGTGTGCAGTTTGATACTCGAATACGCATTACAATTTCAAGGGGTAGCCGCAATAAGAAAACTGAGGATTCCAAAAAAAAGGTAATAACAATAAACAGAATAAAAAGCGACGTCGGTAAGCCTCCCCAGGACCCTTGTAAAAGGGCGACAATTCCTCGGAAATACAAACGCTGATATATTCAATTTGACGCGTGTGCGAACAGCCCCACACCGATTTATTAATCTGCCTTTCCCTGGCATATACAGCGTGCTTATTCCCATAAAATAATCGAGGAAGAAGTTAACAAAGCTCACGCGCGACCCAGGCAAATAAAAACGCCAGTTGCCGGCGCTTTGTGTTCGGGTGGAGAGGGTCACGTGGTGCGCCGCTGGCGCGTTTTGGTCGCCGGTGCCACCGGCAAGGCTCGCCGGCGATTGACCACCCGAATTCGCCATAAGATATACATCACAGATACTTACTTGTTGCATGGGCTGTATGCCTTTCTGTGACGCCTGAGCTCACGAGAGCAGGTGAATACCTACTCCAACTTCAAAGCAAAGGTTAAGACCGAAAAAAAAAAGTAGAAGTCGCCGTTACGGTTGCGGGAATAAGTAGGGAGTTCTAGACTTCTAGTAGATCGTTGTTGAGCTCCAGTACCGAGATTTGGGATAACGTTACAATGCATCTGGAAATTAAGATGCCGTCAACGTATCGAGTATGGTTTTCGGGGTTGTTGGTACGATCTACTTAAATTCCTTAGTGTGAAATTGGTTTGTTAAGGTTCCAGTTTTCATAATATCGGTTTCCGGCAAAAAGAAAAAGAAAAAAGACAAAAAAAAAAGACAAAAGGGTTTAGCTTTCGTTTGGGCCGAACGCCAAAAACAAACCATTAGAAAGTTCGTTCCAGATAAATAGTCAAACTGAACTGTATTTCATCAATACGTTTTATTCAGATAACAAGTAAGCTTCGCGGAGTAGAAGACCAAACTCGCCCTGAGCCTGGAATTGTGCACCAGACACTCACTCACTCACCGGACCGTGGGCTCAGTGAATTAAACTCGCTTTAAGTAAATATCAAAAACTTAAGTCGCAATAATAAAAAGTGATTTCGCATGAAAAAATTAGCTTTACACTTTTTGCGGGTCAAGAGAAGCAGAACAAACTCCTCCCACCCAAAACCATCCACTCTTTCCACTTTAGCAGAAAGATTTTCTGCTAAAGTTTTCTGCGAAAGCAGAAAGAGTTTCTGCTTTCCACTTTAGTAGAAAGCAGAAAGAAAAGAAAGTGGAGTTATTGGGCGTCGAGTTATTGGGCAACTCGACGTTCTTTATAGTAAAATCTGAAAAGTGAGCGAAGACAGCCATTGTTTCTTTGATCTTGTTATCTGTGTTGCCAAATGAAATGCACCAACGACCCGCGGCGACCTTTTTCACTGCAGTGACCTGAGAAAGGAAATTCTTATTGTAATATTATGTAATATTTTCGTTCCAAACGCGCAGTCAAGTCGCATCTTGTGACTAAATTACAACGCCTTGTTATGAGAGCAATGTCTGCGGATTAGTTAAAAAATGGGTTCGATCCACTTGGCCCAAGCTGTGCGCTGCTTAGAAATTAAATACGAGTCTTCTAAATTCGTTTACAAACTTCACCTATACAAGTAGAAAGGTATCCACTCCATTTGTAGACACGTCTTGCTCCATTCGTAGGTTACATTTATGAAGATCTTGCGCAAGAGAACGCCATTATCATGTAGCCGATGATGTGTATACGTTACTTCCTTTAGAAAATGTGAACACGAAGGAAGTTTCTGACTGGCTATATGCGCAGTGCTAGATAAGTATTTTAAAACCTGGGATAATTTCAGAGATATTCCGGTGTCGTCAGTCGTTGTTCATGTAAGAAGGAATACAGCTTTTCTTTAAGTTCAGCACCACTTCATCGCAGCATAAGCGTTCATTTCCTATGTCTTTGTTGAACAGTGAGAACGCCGTTGGCGTTGATAATTTGGTGGTCAGAGTTTATTTTTGTTACACTCCGACGCACTAAAGTGGCCTATACTCCACTGAGTTCAAATCTTTATTCAATTGTAGTTATTTATTAGTATAGAAGCGACTCAGTTGTCGAAGGAAAAAATAGAACGCTAGAGGGCAAGTAGGACAAAATTGGCGACACTGACGCGGAATGGAACATTCAAGTCCACACCAAAACTTGATCTCCTGATGCGTCTCTATATCCTTTGAAGAAGTTTACATGCGTCTCTGGGGGCCAGAATAGGCCAATCGATTTATCGATGTAAATCACTCAAGTTCCACGTGGTGAACCAGTGTCGCATGATCGTCTGGGAATCACCGCAAACATCCGCCGAGTCCTCACAACGTAGAAGCATCTGTTGAGGGCTCCGTGGATGCAGTGACTGCGAGCCGTCTATGCGACAGAGCATCATCTACTTTCAAACTCCGAAGACTTGATAATTCCTACACCGCTGATGCCATTTCTATCTGCGATTTGAAAGAATCAACGACCGCAATGAAGGAAACTTCGTGTTCTATCCGCCGGGCCTAGAGTGCTTCTGTGAACAGAAAATCGGCATGTGAAAAATAAATAAGCCTTAGAAACAATCCAGTCAAACTCGTTCAGGTCATTGCCAAATATCTATCCATTCATCCAGCTAAATGAGTTTTAATTTACTCTGTTCACTGTGACATCGCACAGATGGAACGTATGAAAAAATAATAACTAAGCCGGCGAGTTGATAAAAAAAAAGCTTATAGAGGAGTTTAAATAAATCTTCCCGCAATACACCAATAACCTTGCTGAATCTCGAATTTGAACAAAAAGTCATCAGAATATTGTGGTCTATCATATGTACTAGCCGCAGTTTTATTCATAATTTTTTTACTTCAAGATAGAGTTGTAACATCAGCATTTACCAAGATCTTTTTTTCTTTGTTATATACACTTGACGTTTTGTGTACAACGCCTACACTCTAAGAAAAAAGATAATCTCAAAGGACTAACGGCAGCATTTGGTCTTCTGAACTCCCATTTGCTCCCGAAGGGACCATCTGGTTCAAACTATTGGCGACTCCAGCGAAAATGACGCCGCGTAGCGGCAACGCCGAGAAGCTCAAGAGAGGAGGTCGTTTCGACTCTGTCGTCAGCTATCGCTGCTTGGTACTCGTAGGCGGCATAGAAACAGACATCATTTCCAGTAATTATTTTATGCTTCCGCCGTGTCATTTAAGGCTGGTTCACACATACAGCGGAGCGCTAAGTTAGCGCTACGTGAGTGCTCCAAGGAGCGCTCATGTCGCGCTTTCTAGCGCGTGATGTAGCGCTCGGTTAGCGCTTCAGCGGCGCTCTGTTAGCGCTTCAGAAGCGCTTTGTTAGCGCTCTGTTAGCGCTACAGAAGCGCTTTGTTAGCGCTCTCACGCTTCTTGTGCCGTGCTTGCTGCTGCAGAACAGCGCGTGCACGGCGATTCCGTTGTTGTTGTTTTTCCTTTGGCATTGAAGAGAAGAAGTAAAAGAGCCGCTCTCCAAGCAAAGGGTCGGGCAGGCGATCCAGAGTCATGAACTCTGAGCGACTAATTGATTGGATATGACCTCATCGCTTTCTATTCGATATGCGTGACCCTGGTTTCAAAGACACGCAGTTAAAAATAATCGCCTTCGAAAGAGCTCTGTGTCTCGGTCCCTCAGTCTAGGAACAAGGTTCGCCGGGTACCCGTCGGTATCTCGGTGGCGAAAGATTTCGCGCACTCAGAAGGCTCTTCTGGGCGTTAAGCCGTCCACACACATATGCACTAATCGCGTATGGAAGAACATTTGTCGCGTTTCTATTTCAGCATCCCACATGTCCGCCATGGTGCTGCTAATGCACACCCAACCACAGGAACCGGAACCGCAGTGCACGCGCTAATCCGCAGCACCGCGGTACAAGAAGCGCTACTGAAGCGCTAACACGGCGCTACTGAGCGCTAACAAGGCGCTACTGGAGCGCTAACAAGGCGCTACTGGAGCGCTAACAAAGTGCTACTAAAGCGCTAATCACGCGCTATATTAGAACGAAGTCACGTACTAGGAAGCGCCACATGAGCGCTCCTTGGAGCGCTCACGTACCGCTAACTTAGCGCTCCGCTGTATGTGTGAACAGGCCTTTATACGCATTTACTAGAAGAAGGTTTCTATACCGTCGAAAATTCTCTTTGCTTTATATGTAACACCGATTTTACGCTGCAGTGCAAGAAATTTATGGTGGTCCGCGTGCTGAACGACGAAAACTACCTCCTTTCGTCCGCCATCTTGCCTGACCAGCGCGCCCTCTATAGTTCGCTGGAGTCGCGAATAGGTACCGTGAACAAATGCTGAGGACTAACTGCACTTGACCGGGACTAACTGAGAGGCGTGCGCGAGCAAAATCAGCCATTAGTCCTCCTAAGACAGGGTGCATCTGTATGTTTTAGCCCCCGAATTAAGGCAAACGCAATGCTTTTCAGGAAAAAAAGCTAAATCGCTCGTATTGGGGATCGGCGCGACTTCACAGCCATCACGGCTGAAAGTGTTAACCGAATGCGGACGAAACTGGCGAATTTCTTTAATGTGCAACGATCGTGGTTCAGACATTAAATGGTACAGTGACCTTCGCGTGGTGGTGAACACCGTGCGAAGGTTACCGAACGTGCGGACAAGATGGCGGCGCCTGCTCCATCACCCATTGTCAGCGTTAGCGACGCACTTACTGTTTCAGAACGCAAGGGGAGGTATCTACACACAATCGTAGCATCAAATGTTGTAGGAAGGGGCATG
>JAZHYW010021743.1:0-11785 GCA_037355805.1 Ixodes ricinus
TCCTGCAGGTGCCTTGCTAGCCTTGAGCAACACTGTACTCGTACTTCGCAAAAGTAGGGGTAGGTGTACCAAGCGCTCCGCATTCCTGGTTCTAAATTCTCCGCAATCTACGTGCCACCGCTTTATGGGGTATCCACACGAAGGAGAAATCCGCCACTTTCCTCCGCGGATCGCGCATCACGTGAGACATACGTCATCTCTTTTTGACGCCTCGCGGCGCGTTCTCCTCCGTGGCGGAGGCGCGGAGGCTTCGTGCTGACAGCACGAAAGCTCCGCAAGTGCACGCGGCGGAGCCGGGGACGGAGTTTCCCGGGATGTTGACGTCACGACATCCGTCCGCGGAGTTCTCCATGGGGTATTCACACGAGGAGAAATCCCAGGGATTTCTCCACGGCACGCGCATCCTGCGACGAAAACGTCAGGCTTTGCGATGTGCAAGAGCCTCGCGTTTTCGTCTCGTGATGCGCGCGTGTCGGGAGAAATCTCCGGGATTTCTCCTCGTGTGAATAAGAGGTATCCACACGAAGGAGAACTCCGCGGACGGATGTCGTGACGTCAACGACCCGGGAAACTCCGTCCCGGCTCCGCCGCGTGCACCTGCAGAGCTTTCGTGCTGATGGAACGAAGCCTCCGCCACGTGCCACGGAGGAGAACGGCGCCGCGAGGCGTCAAAAAGGGATGACGTATGTCTCACGTGATGCGCACTCCGCGGAGGAAAGGGGCGGATTTCTCCTTCGTGTGGATACCCCATTAATGACGAAAAAGTGGCGCTGTAGCCAGGCTACCGGTGCATTTCTGCTCGAAGGGGCACGAGAGCGTCTCGTGCTCCGCGTGCTCGTGCAGGACGCACTTCTACGCGTGGTGCCATTGT
This sequence comes from Ixodes ricinus, assembly GCA_037355805.1. Classification (NCBI taxonomy): domain Eukaryota; kingdom Metazoa; phylum Arthropoda; class Arachnida; order Ixodida; family Ixodidae; genus Ixodes; species Ixodes ricinus. The sequence goes on from JAZHYW010021743.1 coordinate 872, forward strand.
GCGCCGCGCGGTGGCACCAGGCGCAGGGTACCGGTGCCATCGGCGTCATGAAGAAGTGGCACGCTATCGATTTTCTGTTCGGCACACCTACCATAGCAAAATGTTGTACTCGTAATGCGGAAACTTCGTCCTTTTCTTTCATTTTTAGTCTTTTAGTCTTTATTTATTTGGCTCTGGAGAGCCGCGGCACCGCGGAAAGGGAGCAGCCCGTACCACGGAGGCCCGCGGTGTCGCGTATAGTGAACATGATAATTTGATGGGTATTTACATGCATGATGATGCATGTATATACTCATTTCTACGTCGAATACATAAATCTGTTTCAGTTTTACTTCGAGTGGAGCAGAAGCTACATGAGCGAGTGCCGGCCTTTCAGCGTCCTTGACCAGCACGCGTGCTCGTGCAGTGCAAGTACCGTTTAGATCAACATTCTCATGCTTATATCTTCGCTTCACTCGCACAAAAGGTGGAACGATTATATTTTTATTTTATAGCTTAATATTCTTCGGGTGTGTGCCTACTCTTTTGTGTTTATTATTCTCGCCTTCGTTTTTACTACATTTGTAAACACGCTCCCTTCAAATTCTTGGTGTTAACGTTTAGTTTTTTGTAGGGCTGAGCAATTGATCGATTAACCTTTCCGATTAATCGATTAAGGCTTTAATCGCGATCAAATTTCTTAACCAGTTAATCGGTTTTTTAATTGGTTCTCACAAAAAGTCAACTGGATGCACGCATGCCTCTATTCTGGATGACCTGCCGAACTATACTCTGTTTCCCTTTATGATGTATTGCAGGAAAGGCTACAGGCGCGAGCTCCTTGCTCTGAGGCACACCTCGGTGGCACAAGCTCTCGTGACTTAAGAGCAGCTGCCAACGCTATGAGCTCGCGCTTCTAGCCTTCGCAGCGGTACAACATAAGGGTGAAACGAAGTATAGGGGCTCATGCCTCCCCCCCCCCCACACACACACACACACACTAACGAAAACGCTGCATGGCGTGTATCCGGTCGTTCTGTCCCGAGCGGTTTTCCGTTCCCAACCAGGTGCTATGGAGCAATGTTCAATTCTCGCGCTCGCGAAGCGTCACGTGTTCGAGGATATATATTACAGTTTTGCTGAGGACAGACGAACAAGCCGGGCCCGCAATTGATCCCCGCGCGACCGCCAAACTTCACGTGTTGAGGATCTATTACGCATCCTGCCCAGGCAAGACAAACAAGCAGAAAAACATGCTGGGAAGCTAACAACGCCATGGTTACTTGTTCCAGTACTCGGCCCGTAAAGATGGACGAATTCACGAGTATGAAAGGCTCTCTCGCTGGAAAGTTTGGGTTTAAAGTAAACTCCAGCGGTGACGTTTTTATCTCGAAGGAAGTCCACTGCATCATCTGCAACAAGCCGTTTTCGTACAGTGGAAGCGTAAGTTCGCTTCAGTATCACCTACGAGCGAAGCACCCATGTACGCCGTAGCAGCAAGGACCATCCGCCAAAACGCAGACAACAATAAACGCCTTCTCATCAAGGCCCATTTCTCCGAAAAAGAAGAAAGCATCGCCCAAGCCCTGACTTCTTGTCTTCCTGTCGGAGAATGTAGACAAACCTCTTTGTCTTCGGAGCTGGAGCAAAAAGATGTGTCTTTGAATCGTTGAACTACATCTATCCTCAATTCTAAATGTCATTTGCACAGTGTAACAGGGAGTAAAATAAGCCTTCAGGGGCAAGACGAGTTGTTGTATCCTTTTTATTATATTATCCATAAAAATCAACGTACTGTAAACGTCTACTGGTGGGGCTAAGCAAGCGAATTTTCCAACGCTCTCGAGACGCTCTTACGCTGAAGAAAAACGGTCTACTAAAACACGTTTTTTGGACCTCCGCTTTCCATTCCGGCGAAGTGGGCCGCGCATGTGCAGTTTGGCACCTTCAGAGCGGAGCAGAAAATTTAAACGGTCTACTAAAACTCTCTAATCTAGCACCAACAAGTGATCGCCTTTTTTTCCCCGTTTTTTCTTGAAATAAATATGCCGTCTTCAAAAATATACGTGGTTCGAATATGCTTATTCTAGCCACCATCAGTGGTCAAACGTGCACCTGTTTGGCCCTACTTTGTGCACAGCGCAGAAAGGCCCCAATATCATCCTTTCTGTAATATTATTGTGCCAGGGATCATGCGTTTAAACCCTGTTTAAGTAGTTGTTTTGAAAAGTTCGGTTCACTTGAATCCTGTTGTTGACTCGTGTGTTTGTGCGCCCCTTTCTAGACATTTTGGTTGTTGGAGTAAAGGAGCACGACAAAGTTTGTTGTCTTAGGGAATCGTACAACGCTTCTACGTTTAACTTTTACAAAGTGCATGTAAGTAGGGTGTGACCTGAGCACTATACCCAAATACGATATAGCTTCGCCAATACTGGAAACTCCTCCGAAAACCCTAGGGAGCGGCGGCGAACGTGACATTGGCGCCTCTAACGAACTCGAAGTTTACGGAAGAGACGATGCAATGGAAAAGTATAGGCTCCGCAACGTCCTCGAGCCTTTCAAGCCCCGTATCGTCACCGTAACAGCTGAAACAATTCATTACGGTCAGTCCACTTGTATGGCGGAATCCAAGATCAAATAACAACAAGCGCAGAAACAAAGAGCAGTTTATTTAGCGACCTCAAACGCCACGCAGGGATCGCACGCGTTTGAAGCGCACCTGGGAAGCGGTAGAAAGGCGTTTAGCTACTAGAACTACGTCATAAGAGGCTACTCTTGATCCATTAGAAACTGCGTTATCGCAATTTCTTACCTGGATTGGTGATCAATAAAACGTGCGCAAACAACATGTTAATATTACCTGAGCAAGCGCACCATCCCCTGCGGAATAGAAACAAAACAAAAAGTAATAATAAAAATGACCATGCAAACACTTTCCGAACATAGCATGAAAGGTAAAGCCCCATACCAGAACAAAAAAAAAAAAAAACAAATGGGGAACAGACGCGAACAACGGCGAATCAAACAAAAAGTTAGCAGATGATACAAAGATACAAATCACCCAGCAAAGACCTCCTCCAACGACGATGATCGCGCGGGGCGTCGGTAGGAGCGTTGAATATGAGCAGGTGGTGGTCACCGTTGGTGTTGAGTACAAAAAAAAAAAACAAAAAAACAAAAAAGAGGAAGCAACACAAAGAAACTAGACCTTCACTTTTTTTTTCAGGTGCACGGTACACGATTCTTTATTTGCGTTCGCGGCGTTGGAAATAACTAAAAACAAAACAGAGGAAAGGAATAACGTAGTAAAGCTTGCATTAGCCTCGTTTACATGAAAGCGACTTCAGCGCATCGACTCCACTCGTTCTGCGAACGAAGCCGACGCGGCAACGTTTACATGAATGCGCAGCAAGCCCTACACGAAAGTGGCGCCACGCCGTGTCAAAGCTCGAAGTTATGCATTTCCGGCATCAGCCGCACCACGTTTTCCGGTGCATCGCACGTGGAGGCATTTCGACGCGTTCAGTGAACGATGTTCGTACCCGCTGTCTCCGGTGCTGCGGAAGAAGTTACGAGACGGAAGAAATATCAAAACCCAAGCGTTTATGGCTCCAGGCCGGGCCGCCGGGTCACTCTGGACCGGAGGCGACGTGTGTGCGCACGCTTTGAGGACGCCTCCGCGCTTCGCCGCGCCAGACGTCGCCGATCGCAACCGGACCCCGATTCCGAAAGGCTCCTGCGCAGCCAGGAACGGCACCGAGGTACGAGCTGCTCGTTCTGCGCTACCATGCAGTGCTCTACAGTGCTTGGAGCTCTCGGTGTCGTTCGTGTTTGCGCCGAAGCCTTTGGGACCCCTTCGGACGCGCAAGTCGTACTTCGACACGCAAGGCTTGGGCGGGGCCGCCCTCACCGAGCAGCTCCGCTATATTCCGGTTACTTATGATGGCAATAAAAGCTCGCGTTTGTTCTCGGGAAAAATTGCGGCCGATTATACGGGACCGCTCTCCGCGCCGCCGACGAGGTTGGCCGCCGCCATGTTCTCAGCTGTTCACTCACTCCCCGTTCCAAAATGCGATGCGACCTCCGTTTACATGGGCTGAATGAATGCGCACTCGCCACCTCGATCCACCTCTGTCTAGCGAGTTGAATGCGATGCGCTTTCTTTGCGCATTATGCCGTTTACATGACTGCCTTGAATGCGACAACTGGATTCGACAGCGACTGCGTCGCATTTATGTAAACGCGGCTACTGCCCGGTAAAGAAGACACGCACGCTGCAATCTGCTGCCTGCTAGCAGTGTGTGACATTTTTGCTTTCGCATTTCTGTTCCCAATGACTTTGGCAGGTTGTTTTTTGCTCGCTTGACGAATCAGTTCAAAACGTACATTCAAGTTCTTGTTGGCGTACATGTTTAGGCAATCCTTGCAAAACTTGCCTTTGTTTCGATTGTCGATCAGCGGCCTCAAGTGCGCCTTCAACTGGACCCGTGTTTAGTGAAATATACCAGTGAAATGTGTTGAAGCCACGGCTGATGTTACCGGCTAGGTGACGAGCTAAGTCGTAAGGTGGAGTCATTTTCGCTTGCGAGTATGTCTTGTTCTTCAACAAAATAGTTTTCGATGTGTTCCATGTTTCTGATTGCAGTTGGACTTAGCAAGCATGATGACAGATCTGACTGGCTGCCCACCCGGCTACATAGGACTGGGTGTTCAGTTCGAGCATCTTGTATGTCGTCCGTGAAGTTCTCCGCGATCTCCGTTGAGTTGTCATAATCGTCTGTTGAGGTGTCAGTGGTGATTTTGAAGCCAGGCTTGGATAGCTCATCCAGTTTAATTTGAAGTAACTTAATTGCTCACGTTTGTTCGGTCTTCGGGAAACGGGAAAAGGATTTTCCACCACATCGCAAAAACTTGTTTTGCAGTGGTAGGCGGCACATGGCATGCCTGCCATCTTCAAGTACGCGCTGGTGTATGCCCGAAGGCGACCAGTTGATCAGCAAACGATGATCCATAGGAGATGTGTCGGCGTGCTCAAGTAAATTCCTGAATAGAAATGCATAACGAGCTTACACTTTTTAACCTGTTTATGAAGAATCAAAAACACGTATGAAGATTTAGGATTAGGAACTCAATCGATGGCGAAAACAGGAGGTTATCGCAGACGACCGTGGAAAGAAACAACAACAATAACAACAAAGTTGCAGATGGCCCTCAAGATGTCCGGGCATAGAGTAGCAAACGAACCGGAGGTACTAAGCGCCGAAGCGAAAGAAAGTAAAAACTAAGCCAAACAAAGCAAAGCAAAATACGCGATGGTTCGAACGTCAAATAAACAAAATAAAAACAAAACAGGAGGAAAAAATAACGCAGCGGCGTAGCGGCGCCTCAAACTTAAAAAGAAAGTAGACTAAACAATGGAAGCACTTTCACGACCGTCCAACGGGTGATTGCCTATGATCGTAGAAGGCGCAGAAGACGTTAGTCGTCCCGCCGCTAACAATCGAAATTTGTGCACCCTATATAACGTGACCGAAATTACCTTTACTTGCGCTACCACACTCTCCTTTTTTTATCTTTTTCTGTTTCACATTTCGCACAAGCGAGAAGTTTTTTTTTTTTGTTTGTAACTCCGCTTTTATTAGTTTCAGTGATAGCGTCAGGCTTGCATGTGCACAATCGACTTGTTCCAGTGAATACTGATATCTTAGTTCCGTACTTGGTTCTGAAATTGTTTTTTGCTTCTTCATCCGGAGATGATCTTCACGGGATAAGCCTGCTCGCCTATTTGAGAAAACGGTTTTGAGCAATGCGTTCATAAAAATGGGAATTGCAAAAAAAAATAATAATAAAAACGAATTGATTGATAAAAACAGTAAAGTTGAAACGTAGCTATGTTCTGAAAGTTTCTACGCTGCCCTCTTTCAAGAAACAGGGCGAAGGTACATTCGTGATTTTACCTGGCTTACTTAACTTCTGATAGAGTGTTTTCTTCAACAGAGCTCCAAAAAATGCACCCTGGAAGCTGTAACATTTTTCCCACGCGAAGAAAATGTCCTTCACCCATGAGGTGACACCTATTTTTTAGCATTCAAAGCAGCAAATACCGGTCACAATTTGGTTTTGTTTTCATTGGTCACCTCGCACAGAGATAGGCAAAACAAAGGGCGTTGTGGAGGATTTGTCTGCAAGCGGAACTCCAGGCTCGCCAGGGAGCTGCGATGACTCTTTGCCCGCTCTCCGCAGGAGTTGCCAGTATTGGCTTACATGGTATTTGCTATACCCTATAAAGAAATTGAGCCAAATTCGACAAAATAAATTGATCCATGTGAATTCACCGCAGTCAAAAAACCGTACCTAGCGTCATTTTTTAAAAAAGCACTGCAAAAAAAAATTAAAATTTATTTGGCATACTTTTTTAATTTTATTTTTCTCGAACTTTTTCACGAAAACAACTTTGCTCAATAGAGAGTTTTAGTAGATCGTTCCGATACCTCCGATACCCCCGATAACGATACTATATGTGTAAGCGCAAAGGCGGAGGCAGAGTATCGGGTATGGTTATCGGAGTCATCGGAACGATCTACTAAAACTCTCTAATATTTACGCCTAGACCCGATTTGGGCGGATGTCACGGCCCGCGCTAAGCCCCATCCACAGATCGGTGGGCCCGCCTCGTAGGGTTATTATAATGTACTCTAGAGGTTCAACTGGCGCTAGTGTCTATGCGACTTCCGGGAGGCAAATTGAAGCAGACAGCAACCAGTCTACCTTGGCGGTGCTCCTGTGCTTTCCTATGGGAAAACGCGCGTAAATCTTGTCTCTTCGCCGGAAAAAATATGAATACATTTTGTTATTTCGGTTGTACCGTATAGTATGTATCTACATTGTTCGATTTGATGGAGAAGTCGATCGTGTAATCTGGCCAGGCGACGCTGCCGTTTGCAAAAACTTACGCAGCAGGAAAACACGGTAGAAGGAACTGAAGAATCTAATGGAAACAGCTGGGGTCACAGTGCGATGGAATTCTTAAAAAGTAAAACTGCAGAGTATACCACTTTGGAACTACGAAGCAAAAAAACGAGTAAGACGGAATCCGCAAATGTCGAAGCAAGAGAAGCGGAATCCGTGAACTGGAAAAACAATCTGGGGATAACATGGAACAGGCACTCGAGACGAAAAAATGGCTGAAATGCACGGCATCCAAAAGGAGGAAGATGAGAATCTACTTGAAATTGATCCAGCGTCTCGCCAATAAAACTGCAACTGCCCGTATCTGCGACGGAGGACGCTGGCGAGGCCAGCAGAGGCGCTCGAGACAGGTTAAAATTCCACCCATTGCTGTACGCTGCTCAACGAGCGTTCTGCCCGGGACCAGTGTACGGCTGACGAAGGAGTGTACTCCGGCAAGAGAAAATATTCGGCATGAATCGAGAACTTGATCAGTAACCAGTCAGGTTCCGCTGGAGGCAGGCAGTAAACAAAGAGAAAAATTAGCGTTGGTATGGGTCAAAACGGGAAATTGCTTCGTCTGCGCATTACGAGGCATGGGGCATTGCCATTCACACCGTCAGGAGAGGACGCATTGAAAATCGCTTGAAATGGCGGTCGCTTGAAACGTTTTCAGAGTGGAAACCCAACTTGAAGTAGCCTACCAGGCATCTCCAGCACTGAGGCAAATTCCTAAATATGTTGTACATCAATATCAGAAGTATACAAAAACACTCGGAATCTATTTTATTAGTTTCTGAAGGATCATGTTGACAGTTTGGATATTTTGACTTTAACAGAAATCTAATACTTACCATATCGTCGTCTCCCTTGTACTCTAGATGGGTTTCAATCAGCTTTACTGCAGCAGAGAAAATAGAAGAGGGCGGAATACTCATGATTGTTAAAAGCTCTTGGTTCCAGAACCGCAGTCACATCTTTCACTCAAGCTGAAGTGCTGGTCACTGCTATCTCAAGACAGGACACTTCATTCGTCATTGGCGCTTTTTGCGAGCCGCCAAGTTCGAATATTACCTTATTTTTTGACGAGTTAGCAGGATTACTAAACACGTTTGGCAATGATAGCCAGCTAGTGTTCGCGGGCGATTTTAACATCGATGTAATGAAAGTTGCAGAACAGTGGAGTTGCAAATTATCTGAACCTGTTATCAGGTTTTGGATTAGAAAACTTGACCGCAAATTTCACAAGAGAAGAGTTTCTTGGTAATCGGTTTACACGTACGGCGATTGATCATGTAGTTGTGAGACTAAATGAAGCAAAATTTGCCTCTGGAGTAATTAAGCAAAAAATTGCAGACCACTATTTTGTATCCTTTATAGCATTTTGTGGCGCACCGCAAGAGGACATGGTTGATCAATACAGCGTGATTCTAGACAGAAGAAAAATAGATAATTTTATTAAGCAATTTGACTGGAGTAGTTTACTCACCATGGATCATATCACTGCATATCAAACAATGGTGGCTCAATTTGAATATATATATAACAACAGTAAGAAAAGAATAAAGATAAAACAAAGAAAAAGCAAAAATGCGTGGATTACTGTAGAAATAATGGAATTGTGCCATGAAAAGAATATACTATGGAATCGAGTGAAAGCTAACCCAGCAAACAGCGCACTGAAAGCGGAGTTTAGAACCTTACGGAATAAAATAACGGCTGAAATAAGACTAGCAAAGAAAAGGCACTATAGCACTCGTTTGCAGCAAAACCAAAAAAATCAGAAGAAAACGTGGCAAACTGTGCAGGAACTAACAGGCCACAAGAAAAAAGACAGCATAGATGAAACAATTAAGAAAGCGTTTAGTGATACTGATTTGAATTCACTAAGTAACAAATTTAATACTACTTTTGTCCGTAGCGTGTCAGATCTTCACTCCCAAATGAGGGGTGTTCCGGACTTTGCATCCAGCCCCGTTAGTGGGTGCGGAAACTCGGCTTATCTAACACAGATGACAGAGGATGACTTAGTGAAGATTATCAAGAGTATGGCTCCAGGCAAATCACCAGGAGCTGATAGGATTCGCCTAAGAGATATATCGGCAAATTTTGAGCACCTAAAGCACGTACTTCTGAAGATAATCAATTCGTGCCTTTCTACTGGTCAGATCCCCAACGGCCTGAAGGTCGCGGTCGTGCGGCCCATCTATAAAAAAGGTAGCCGTAAAGTCATATCAAACTACAGACCAATTTCTATCCTGCCCGTGATTTCATTGATACTGGAAAAGTTCGTTTTCAACATAATGACTTCATTCTGTGAGAAATACTCCCTGTTATTTCCATCCCAGTATGGGTTTAGGCAAAATAGAGGAACAATTACGTTATTGGAAGATCTCTCTGACCATATCCACAAGAACATAGATAACAACAACTTTGTGTTAGCTCTCTTCCTGGATCTAACAAAGGCATTTGATTCAATTAACCACAAAATACTGATAAAGAAATTACTACGCATTGGCTTTAGGGGCCCTTTTATTGAATTTTTAACTGACTACCTCTCGGCCCGTCACCAAATGGTAAGCATTTGTGACGTTAAAAGCGATTTATTGCCAATTAGTACGGGCGTCCCTCAAGGTTCCATTCTCGGTCCTCTTCTTTTTAATATTTATGTAAATGACCTTGGCAGTCTACCATTTTCTTCGACGGTATATCAGTACGCGGATGACACTGTTCTGGTTTTTGCAAGTAATGACGAAGCCACAGCGTTATCGTATTTTCAACGCGATATACATGGGTTGATGGCTTGGTTCAGAGCTAACCAAATTTTAGTTAACGCGGACAAAACGAAACTAATGCATTTTCATAATCCTCACAAAGTATTAAATTTGTCTACGCCTTTAATGCTACATGAGTCTGACTGCAGAGACTGTGAATGCACACCTTTAGAATATGTGTCATCTGTAAAGTATTTAGGTCTTTTTTCGACGAATTTTTAAACTGGGGCGTCCACATAGACTACCTTGCGAAGCGTCTTCGCGTGGTTTCCGCATACTTGTTTCATCTGCGTATGGTATCTGACGTAAGTTTACGGATGAAGGTGTACCAAGCGTTAGGTGAATCGGTGCTCCGTTATGGTATAACGATATATGGAGCATGTTCAAATTACAAGAAAACAAAATTAGATAATATTCTACACAATGTGTCCAAAAATATTGCGTACAGAACAAGGTGGAGCGGTGTAGATACTGATTTAAGAATGAGGTCTCTTCTAATTCTTTCCATTGAACGACTTTACATCTATGTAGTTTGTCTAAAACATTATTATAATGACACATTCAAGGTACCATTAAAAAAGCAAAGAACACTAAGGAAAACAGAGCGATTTGTCCAGCCTAGGATTTTTACGAATTACGGAAAAAGAGTAAGATCATTTTATGTCCCATACTTTTTTAATAAATTACCTGACGATCTATTTTGTTTACAGTCATTCAGTGTTGTTAAAAGATGCCTAAAATATTGGTGTCTTACTCATTCTAACTAGTTCAGTGCGTGCGTCTCAGTGCAGACTTTGTTATGTTTTAATATGTGTGCGGTTGCATGTGCAGTTGCATTTTGATATTGTATAATTTTGACTTCTGTTGGCTGTCAGGACCCGCCCACAAGCACCCTCGTGCTTTTGCGGGCCCGTATGTATCTGTATGTTTTCGTTCAGAAATAAATAAATAAAATAAATAAATAAAAAAAAAAATAATATTGTGAAAGTGTATTCTTTAATTACAGCATTTTTCTTTACCGCTGTGCGATGTTAAACTTCGCTGTATTTCAGGCCCCAACCTCTGTACCATGGCAGGTATGTAAAACAAATTGCGGTGGCTTAGCTCGGCTATGCCGGGATATACGTAGCGTGAGCTCATGCGCACAAAATGAGAGTCGCTATCAAGCGACTCCGGTCCAGCGTCAGACAGCAATACGTAACCGGAACGAAGC
>JAZHYW010021744.1:0-24573 GCA_037355805.1 Ixodes ricinus
CGACGGTCACAACAGTGTGCGCTTTAGCCCACTCGGCCACCGATCCCCCCTGCTTGTTTTGCGTTTGCCTTGCAAGTTGCGTCAAATGCGCCAGTGCACGAGGTCCGTGTCTTGAGCGGCCCTTGGAAGCAGTCGTCGACGCAGTACTGAAATGAGCGGCCCTTAGAAGAGAATGGCAGCGAAGCACCCGCTCCTCGCACATGTCTGGCGCTTTTCCACAACAATGGTTAGCGGTACTTGTAAGCGTGAATTTTATCAAATGAATTTAGTCGGCACTTGCCGGGAGCGCTTTCAACTTATGGAATTTACGAGGATAACTCGAGTGCAACTTGTCTTTGTGTATTTGAGTGGTTCTTTTTCGCTGACAGGCAGACAGACGGAAAGTGTCCTTTCTTGCCATACCCGTTGCTAATCTTGTCAGCTGCTGTGCACTTGGCGCGCGATTGTGGACGAGTATACTCTGTTTCATCTTGTGTTGTACCGCTGAAAAGGCTACAAGCTCGAGCTCCTTGCTCTAGGGTACATCTTGGCGGCACAAGCTCTCGTGCACCAAGGGCAGCTGCCAACGCTATGAGCTCGCGCTTCTAGCCTTCGCTGCGGTACAACACAAGGCGAAACGGAATATAGTAGAACCGCGCTACTTGCTTGGACAGATAACTCCTTGGTACAGTTCACGGGTGGGAAACGGTTGCTTCTTGTTTGCTTTTGACTGAGACGCGTCAGCAAGTGAGGACCTTCATCGACGAGGTCCACACCTCTGGACGCGCAGAAGTGTGGACCTCGCCACTAAATGAGCTATTAAAACTTGTTGTTGGCCTAGTTGGTTCATGGTGCAGTCTAGAGGTTTTTTGCGCGACACAAGGGACAAAACACAAGCGAGTAGACATGGACAAGCGCAAAAAACCTCTAGACTAAATGAGCTATGCTCAGGGTCGGCACTCTGTTCCCCAATATTGCTGTGGGCACCGCCATCTTGGTGCTTTTACAGAGCAGACGCAACTGCCGATCGTCATGATTCATAAGTGCGACTTCCTCGGCATTCGATTCGGTGTTAGGAAGCCCATGTAATATTGCTTTGCTCTGTCGCGAAGCGTTTAAACATTTGTGAAGAACGTAAAAGCGTTTCCTGTGATTTCAGATAAATTTTTAGATAACTGGCGGCCATGATTTTAAGCCACAACATCGACAAATGTCGTTACCCTGAAGCGTAGCTTATTTAGTGGCACTTGGGAACATCATGGTGGAACAGCGCAGCACTGAGCTAGATTTCAGACGCCATGTTCTTCTATATATAGTGCCACTAAATGAGCTACGCTTCAGAGTAACGAAACTTGTTCATATTGTGGCTTAAAATCATGGTTGCTAGTTATCTGAAGATTCATTTGAAATCACAAGAAACGCTTTTCCGTCCTCCACAAATGTTTAAACAGTTAGCGACAGAGCAAAGCAATATTATATGAGCTTCCTAACACCGAATTTAATGCTGAGGAAGTCGCACTTTTGAATCATGACGATCGGCAGTTGCGTCTACTCTGCACAATTAGCGGCGAGATGTTTTGGTGGCGCCCTCCTATGGCTCCCCCTTGTGACGTCATTACCTTGCGAACAACAAGTTCGATGGTGTTTGTAAATAGCATGGTGGAAGCTTGAAATCATTGCGCTCTCAAAGAAACACTGCCAACACCGTCAAAATTAAAGTTCTTTCATTCCTCTTATTCCGTCGATGATAAATCCCCTTTCCGACGTCATAGTCAGCGTTCGGCCAATCGTGGAAGGCCGACCACAGCGACGCTTTCGGTCGCGCACGGGGCTAATATCCAAAAGGTCGGCGCCAACAACAATGTTGGAGAACAGAGTGCCGATATACTCTAAGCGCAGCACATTTAGTAGCTCTAGTTCTTCCTAGTGCCACTAAATAAGCTACGCTCCAGAGTAACGACACTTTCCCATATTGTGGCTTGAAATCATGGTTGCCAGTTAGCTGAAGCTTTATCTGAAATCAAAAGGAAACACTTTTCCACCCTCCATAAATGTTTAAACAGTTCGCAACAGAACTAGGCAATATTACACGAACTTCCTAACAGCGAATATAATACTGAGGAAGTCGCACATTTGAATCATGACGATCAGCACTGGCGTCTGCTCTGCACAAGCACCAAAATTGCGGCGCCCACAACAACGTCGGGGAACAGAGTGCCAATACTCTAAGCACAGCTGATTTAGTGGCTCTAGTTCTTCCCAGAAGTGGCGCGCGGCACGTGTCTCGAGCATTTCCACAAAAATGATTGGCGTCAATTTTCCCAGGATAGATGGGCTTTACTCCACACATCCTGGGAGCGGGTTTGCAAACCAGTATTCAGACGAAGAGGAGGCCGATATAGGACATAGGAAGTGCAAAACTGCCACTTTATTTCTTTTTTTGTTCTAACTTTAAATTAGGATCTTTTTTTTTTTTTTGCAAAACAACGTTTGCGTTTTAAATGTGGTGGTTTAAACGGCCGCAACGCCGCACCTTGTGCTTTCGATAATTTCGGACGTGGATGGAACTTCGAATTCATTCGGAAATCAGAGCTTATTCTACGTTTTGTAAGCCACTGTAATCTAGGTATGTACTGGCTCGTATCTCGCGCCGCCTGTTGGCCGCTTCCTGCAGCGGCGGACGCAGAGCCAAGAAGATCTAGCTCGAGATCGGCGGCGAACAGCCCGTGGCCCGAGCCCACCTCGAGCGCCCGACCTGCATGCGCAGCTGCGAACATGCAACTCGTTTGTTCCGGAAAAATTCTGCGCCATCTATGAGGAAAAGGGTACAAATAAATAGCGGTTGAATCCCCCTGAAGTTTCGGTTTGTTATCGGAGCGCATCTCAGCCCCGGCGGCACCGCGACCCGTGGAGAGATAGCGCAACCAGCCTCTGCTGCGTCGCGCGACGACAGCGCAGCAGAGGTTCGATGCACTATCTCTCTACGGGGCGCGCTGCCGCCGGGGCTGAGATGCGCTCCGATAACAAACCGAAACTTAAAAACCCGTCGAATTCGTACGGTTTTTCAGAAAGCCGTAAAATGCTTCGCGTGCCTTCTATCGTTCTGCAGTTCGTTGATTTAGTTTTCTTTGATGATGATGAGCAATTTTCTAATTCAAACCCTGCCCTTGAACCCAATATTAAAAAAGTTAATTACGCAAAACTAATTGACAATATAATTATCTCGGACTTTAATACTTTTCTTAAATAGGCCCCTGGCCCAGGTTCAAAAACGACACAAGCCTTTTTTTGGTGTGACGCATAGTTTTCGCAATATCGAATTTGTCCACCTTTCGTGAAACACCCTGTATATATATATATATATATATATATATATATATATATATATATATATATATATATATATATATATATATATATATTGTGTCAGAAATCAGCAGTTTGTTATTTAAATATTTATAGAAAATCAGCGCAACCATATACATCCTTAAATCCTAATATCAAATGTATGTCAGCTTGTACAATATTTTAACATTAGACATTTCAAGGTGTGGTTTCTTTGATCTAAAAAATAATACCATCGAAGTTGCCTGAGTCAAAGAGATGTCGATGGACACGATCAATTTAGCAACGTTTGCAACTTGTAATGCGACACCCATAGACCCAGGGAGCTGGGGAGCAGGCAGATTTAGGTTTTATCTTGCTTCTAGGGCGGTAGAAACAGCAGGGTATATATATATATATATATATATATATATATATATATATATATATATATATATATATATATATATATATATATCCTATGTATCTACCCTAGCAGATATATATATATATATATATATATATATATATATATATATATATATATCCTGCTGTTTCTACCGCCCTAGAAACAAACTAAAACCTAAATTAGTCGTAAATAAATATTGAGCTCGAAAACGTAACCTCCATTGAAAAGCCTCATATCGTCAAGGAAGCAAAACAATATTTTAGCAGCTGCTTACAGCAGTGCTCTCATTTACAAGGAAAATATTATATTCGCTAAGCGTATTTATAAAAAAAAATGACCGCATCTCCACGTGGTGAATGATGTTGATTGGGGCGAAGCTCGGGTGGTGCTGATGATACTGATTTTGGTCATAGGTATTGCTGCTTGCTGTCGGCGTTGACGCTTTGCCGCCGCTTCCGAGCTCTCAACTCCGGGTCCGCTTGGCGTTTTTGACGCTGTGCAGCAGCTTCTCGCGCCCTGGTCTCCGGAGCAGCTTGCTGTCTACGTAGACGCTGAGGCGCTGCATGCCGAGCTTTTCGGTCCTTTTCATTCATGGCAGTAGGAGAATGTGTGGTTTTCTTCTTTTTCTTTTTTAAGCAGACAGATGGGATGGCATCTCAAAACCCCTACTATTTTCTTCTTCTTTTTTTTTTCATAATTTTTTTCATCTTATTTTTTCCAATTTTTTTTTGCCCTGACACGAGCACGTGAGCATGTGCTCACGTGCTCGTGAGCATGTAATCTCACGAGCAGAAGCACGAGCATCCGACGCCGGCCTACGGCGGACGGCGGACGGCGGACGGACATACGGACATGGCTAGCCCCTAAGGAGCTTCGCCCCTAAAAACTGAACAGTAATGTTACTGATATGTTCTACTTATTCGACTCTGGCTATGTTGGAACCGACCCGAAGACAGTGTTCCTGCTCATTCTACATAGGATATCTCAAAATGACGATACACGCCATGCTTGTAGGGTTAATAAAATTGGGTGTGGAGTTTACAATTTAATCTGCGTACCTCGTAAGTGGTGTACCTATTGGATATTTGCATTTTCGCGCGTAGGTAATAGACATTTTGCGAAATTCTCAAAAGGCCGTGCGCTAAACCCCTGTACACTCCACCTACCCTTTTGAAAAATCCCATTTGTATGAGAAAGTTTTGTGTCCAATAAACACGTATCAGTCATACAATATATATATAAGAACATATAGGAACCTTATGAGAACCATATAAGAGCTGTATAAGAACGTATAAGGAACTTGTGAGAAGTATCATATACGTTTCTTGTGTGAATCTTATATGTTCTTAAATATCTTATATAGTTCTCATATGGTTCTTATATGCACTTATATATCACGTATGAAGTATATGTGTTTATTGGACACCAGACATTTATCATACAAATGGCTTCTTCACTAGATTACTCTCCGCATCATGAACCACAAAATACCGAAGCCAAGCGGAAATCAGAGCCCTCTAGGTGACAGGTGTCAACAAGAGAAACCCTCTTGTTCCGGGCATTAAACCAGTGGCCTCTTCAAGACTAGTGGAGAGCTCTACCATTTGAGCTAACCAGGAGCTAGCAGTCAGTAACTCAAATAGGAATCAACAGGTTTTACCAATCATGACCTAACCACCGTGCTCCATCTGAGGTGGATGTCAATTTCTTCTTGCGTGAATGCTGTTCACCTTGGAGACCTCCAATAAATATAATATCTAATCGTTAAACTGTTATAACCCTTGCGGTGGATAGATTCAAGTCTGGGGACACTGTTAAAATCCGTTTGCTCTATTGACGAGCCGTCAGTAGATCGCTCCACTGATCCTGGAGAGGCCGTGTTCGACACGCGCAACATATGTGTATTTTAGGCGGTGACTAGTTGCGTAGAGGGTGCTAATTCCGTTTTATTTTGGGCTGAAGTCAACTTATTTTTTCCTAAATATCGTCCACCTTGGAGACTTCCCTTGAAATATTATCAGTCGAAAGTTTGCAATCAAACACCATTTGGGCACATCTAGACAGTATTAGGGTTTAATGTCAATTCTACACCCACCCCAAAAAGAAAAACAATTATATATATTTAGTTAATTAGTTAACTAGCTAAATTTCTAGTAGTTGCTATTGCAACCAACATGGCTCCAGCGCTTTAAAAAGTCCTAACGCAAGTTCCAGTTATTAAAAATTTCGAACCATAGAAAATAAAAACTATTTATACAGTTACCATGGCAAAGGTGAAGACAAAACTAATGACATTGTGAATGGCTAAGATATCGACCAGGTAGGCCGTGTCGTAACATCGCCGTGGAAAATATCTGCACAAATATACCCCGTGTTTTACAAAGGGCCTCAGGACGTTTCCTGTACATGCAAGGCACCCCGAGAAATAAGCTTGGTAGCCATTTAGTAACTGTTTTAGGGACTATAAATTGAGGTGCTCACCAAACTTATTCGGAACACGCAAACGGTGTCTTATCTAATAGGAACGCAATCCTGGGCCAAAACCTGCTTCAGGACGTCACACTAAATGGAACAGCCCGAGCAGGGTAGGTTGCTTGCTCAAAGCGGATACTGGACAGAGACTGCAGAGACGTCAATGTGGGACACATTTTCGTCCCGAAATGTGTCCCAGATTGACGCGTGGTAGCTTTTACAATTTTCATGATCTGTAATTTGGCTTCGCGAACCTTGCACATGTAGCCCAAGCAGAACTTGCAAAGCACAAACACGCTTGCAAGAAGTTTCAAGTTCTTTTGAAATTTACTTATATACATATTTTTGATAACGCCTAACAAGCTTTTATCTGGAACTCCACATTTTCTTACCAATAAAAATATTGATGCATGTCCATATAATTTCCCAATAATTCTGAACGCCAAACAAAACACAAGATTGTAGTTAAAAAAAAGAAACGAGAATCGAATTTTTACAATTAATTAAGTTGCTGTCGTAAAAGCTGCTGCCAAATATTCTTGCGTTGGAGCCCTTCGCCGAAAGGTCGCCCATCCCGTTCTTCTGGTGACATATCCATACTTTAATAATTCCGGAATATCACCAATCTCCCGATTCACGTCGGACATCACGCGATGGTCGACAGGAATCACATCATCCGCGCGTTGTGCGGTACCGGTACGTGTGACCAACGAGTTCGAAGCGGGTTTTCGCGTTTTTCGTCCGCGATATGAACACGATATATCGATTAACACTGCATAAGAGTTGTCCCCGCACGTTTATCGGACCATGAAATGCAAATCTTTCGCGTTCGCTATCTGCGGTATCGGTTACCATGACATACGAGTTCACGGCGGGCTTCGATGTGTCTGAACAGTTAACAACGAATAATCGTAATGTGTAATGCCCACAAATACGAGTTAGAAGTAAACTTCGAAAGGCAGCAATAACGTGTTGGTGCTAAACAATGTCATGAAGTGTACAGTCGTCGCGGGAGTTAATAGCTCCACGCGAGCGTGCGTTTTTTTCTGAGGGGCGCTTGACTGGTGACTTTCGACAGAACTAGAGATGACGTCAGGGCGAGTCCATGCGGAGTGGGCGGGGGAAGCCGTCTCAATTCAAGGGAACCGTTGTTATCATCCGAACGTCCGCACGCCTGAGTGTAGTTCGAATGAAAAGGGAAGATGATTCTGCAGAAGTCAAGATCGCCAAGCATGAATGACACGGCAGTTTGAAAGAGAGAAGGAAATACGTCGTATTTTCTAACTTCTGCAGAATCATCTCCCAGTTTCATTCGACCGACGCTCACCCGCAGGCAGATGATAGCAACGGTTCCCTTAAATTGAGCGGCTTCCCCGTCCACTCCGCATGGACTCGCCCTGACGTCATCTTTAGTTTTATCGCAAGTCACCAGTCGAGCGCCCCTCGGAAATAAACGCGCTCTCGCGTGGAGCTATTAACTCCCGCGGCGACTTACAAGCATAGGAATCTGAGCTATAATTGATGCGGCATCAATAATATTATCTGTGCGATCCGTCGTTTTGCGATAAGGTTTTAGAGCGCCGATTTGTGAATCACCCTGTATACAAAGAGTGTTTTCCTGATCTTCACGATTCCATTCCACTAAGGTCACGGCACAAGGGCAGAAAGCATAACAAGGCCAGTAGCGAAAAAGAATCCAGAACATTAGAGTCCTTCTTCAAAAATGGGATGACGACAGAAGGACCGAGTACCATAGCAAAGACAAGAAACAAAACAGAAGTGAAATCATATGTGTTGTTCCGACCCGAAACAAAGGAAACGGCAACCGTTGACTACAGCAGCAAAGCGAGCGCTTATGCTGGCATGGAACAGTCGGTAATCGACAGGATGAGCCCAAAAACCAAGCGCCTATCGGAGGAGCCGGAACTCAGGAATTACCCTGAGCGGAAAGTCGTCCGCTCAAGCGCGACTGACTCGTCTGTCTACTTCTCCCACGTGGTCCACGGGGCACCTTCAGTTTCCACCACAGTCGAGACAAGCAGTGGTACGTACTAGTTTGCGCATATTGTGGCCTTTTAAATCTTCTAGTCACGTTCTTGCTATTTATCATTTGGAAGTTTATAAACATAATTTATGCTGACGTATATATGTTCGAATGCTCAGCTATGACGTCATGTTGCTGTCGGGGCGCTGTTGTCAGCGCAGCGCATGCAAAGACACTTTATGGCGCGCAAATCTGTTTTCTGTGCAGTCGCAGTGCCCACGTTTGGGCAAACGCAGACCTGTTTGGAAACAATGTATTGGTCTAAAGGGATGTAATAGAAGAGTGAATATAAAAATATATTTTGGGTTACTTTCTTGAATTTAGCTGAGACAAGTGTCATCTTTAAAGACGGCTGGCGTAAGAAGGTATTACGTGACCTACTACTGTGGCATAGTTTTCCAAGATTTACCCGATAACAAATTTTAATGATTCCTGTTAATACCCCTTCACTTAAAGCACCCTCCACGATTTAAGGAGAAAGCTCGGCAAAAAACAAAACAGGAAACGTATTTCATAGTATTTACAAGGTCGACGCGAAAAATAGCAATAGAAATAGCGTCTGTCATTAAACAAAAAAGAAAAAAAAAGATCGCGCTTAAGTTTTTTGATGTTCAAGGCACTATTAAGTTTTCGACTTTTCGACGACAAACAACAAACGCGTTTGTGCAATGGTTAGTCTCGAAGATACATGTATAGATAGGTATTATATTAGTATATCTCAAAAAGCAATAATTACCTAATGCGAAAGAACACTAATATTCATGCCTAGCCCTAATATTTAAATTATCGCCAAGTAATATACGCCACAATCTTTTCTTCTTTCTTTAGAACAGCTCGGTGCAGCTGGGCTTTCGAGAGGTCAAGAGGAGCGTTTAACATGGCTCTATTCCGTCTGCTCGCGGCCTTATAAAACAGAACGACGAAGCAAGAATAAAATTCGCTGTTTTACCTCTAGAAAAGAAGAGCTGGCAATAAAATCCGACTACGAGCCATCTAAAGAAGGTAGTTTCAGGCATGACAACTACCTTCTCATCGACAGGGACTCAAGTTCCAGATTTTGGAGCGAAAGCTACGAGTCAAGCAAAGAAGCAGCGACCAACCATAAGCCACGCCTTAGCTACCCAATCGCTCAAACCAAGTGGGAGCACGCACCACAAAAGCGGAACCTAGTGGGAGCCAAACGCGCACTGCAGCGTCGAAAGTGGCTATCTGAACGGAAGGTCTGCAAGAAATTAGGCGGCGACCATTCACAGAAGTCAAAGAGAAGAACAAAGCTATGCGCCACACGGGGATACAGAAGAGCGGTGGCCAAAGGTGGTGTCAACACCGAGAGCGAGTATGAAGAAAAAACTCGCTGGAACGCTTCAGTTCAATCGGGTCCTATGGAAAATCCTTTCCTGGCGACAGATGTCTCCTTTAGGCTCAACTCTGCGGCAAAGAAGCCCAGGGTGTTTTGGAAGCTGCGGCAATGGACCGGCGGGCGCGGGACGCATTGTCCAATCATCGGTCGGAGAAGCATTTCCAAGCCTTTCGGGCCAGTCAGGAGCATCATTATTGTTCTTCGAGAATACACACAGAACCCGACAAGAAGAGGAACCTGAAAACGATTCGTGGGAGACTTGTAAGTCATTACTGGTCACTCGTTCTTTAATTTTATGAATGCTCTCACACGTTTCAATCATTTTAACTCGGCAGCCAGGACTGTTCCATTAAGTCTGGTGGAGGCGACAATGAAAGTTTCGTTGCGTTTTAGTTTTGTCTACTGTACGAGTCCACTGTTGACACCCTTGATAAAGCGGCTAAAGAAAGTGAAGCCACGATGAAACTTCATTATATTCTGTTATTTTAGCAAGTTCGGAAAGGCTAAGCAATGGTAACGTACAGCGGGACTTTTTATTCTATGTTCACACTACGAACGGAACGCGCCGATCTTTCCTAATATACCCAAACCTAAGCGCAAAAAGTGGAACGAGTTCGTTCAGGCCAGCATTGCTTGAAGTTTGAACTAAATCGTTCCAGCTTGTTGCGCTAACGTTGACGTTTGTTATAAGTGATCGGGGAGCTGCGTTCGTAGTGTGAAAATGGCATTACTTGTATCACGGTCGGTGACAAATTAAGATTTCAGCAGATATTCCTTCTATAAAGTGATATTATTGAAATTGATAAAGTTCTATTGCGCGTGCGTCCAAAACCCGGCGAAAGGCAAGAAAAGCGTGCTAGAGCTGACAGAAAATAATCCCTGGAGAAGGGGAACAAGAGGAACAAAGGACAAACACAAATCTCCAAACACAGCTAGGTGACTGGTGCGCGACCAAAAAAATCCGCCTGGTCCGGGTATCGAACACGGGACCTCTCCAATACAGGTGGAGCGCTCTACCAACTGAGCTAACCAGGGGTTAGACGTCAGTAGAGCGAAACGGGTTTTATCAGCTGCCACCAGTCTAACACCAACAAGGGTGAAGCTTGCAATTTAAGGTTAGAATTATAATGCAGTTAAATCAAAGGTGCAAGCGAGCTGGACAAGAATGACGAAAATAATCCCTGGAGAAGGGGAACAAGAGGGACAAAGAACAAACACAAATCTCCAAACACAGCTAGGTGACTGGTGCGCGACCGAAAAATCTGCCCGGTCCGGATATCGAACCCGGGACCTCTCCAATACAGGTGGAGCGCTCTACCAACTGAGCTAACCAGGGATTAGACGTCAGCAGAGATTTGTGTTTGTCCTTTGTCCCTCTTGTTCCCCTTCTCCAGGGATTATTTTCGTCATTCTTGTCCAGCTCGCTTGCACCTTGCATTTAATTGCATTAAAATGCTAGAGCCACTGCTTCTACTATATTATTTGCATATCACGCATCGCAAACTTGCTGAATTACCATGATTTTTTGTTTTTATTTTTCGGGGCGTGAGGGCTCACATATGTGTTGGCACATAAAATACATGTACCTGAAATTAATAATAATGTTTCTGACTAGGGTAGCAGTGAGTGTTACAATTAGGGGGCTTCGCGACGTTGACCGCGCTCCACATCGAAGCGGGCCATTCTTGGAACTCTGCCAAACGATTCCACATTTTCTCGACGCCGCTGACGTCACGCCGCTGGACACGACTGCGACGTAAAGCCGCGCATCACGTCACCTGTTAGCTGGTGATAGCGGAGCTTATGATGTGACATTGCCATGTCAAGTCTGTTACACAGTGACGTCACGCGACCCAAGGGCGTCATGTGACACCGTGAGTCACGTGATGTCCTGACGTCACGTGAGACGTTGACGTCACATGACATTCAGATTTTACGTGACAATACGTCATCACATGACTCCATGACGGCACTTTGAAACAACAATATGAGACTTCTGATAATGGAAAACTAAAAACAAGGCTTTTTCGCTAATTATGCCAGAATAGTTCCCGGGCGATAAAACAACTAAAGCTAAGTGGGTGTTAAGTCGGCGAAACCACGTGCGAGAATTTAGGTGGAGCTGCACGCTAGAAACTTAACTGCGCCATTTTGAAAATGTTCATGAGTGACCACAAGGTATACCACCATCTGGTCACTTATGAACGCTTGTGTCTAATAACATTCCATAAGACGTTCCGGCAGCCACAACAACGACAGAGAACGGCTCATTCATACAGATGCAGTCTCGTCGTTCCCTGGATTTAAGATTTGGGCGCTCGATTTTCGATGTGTTCTTTAATTACCAGAAGGCAGTCCAAGTTTTTGTCCAATAAAATGTTTAAGTCTTCCAAAACGCTATGGAATATTCGTCCGGTGTGTTATTCTGTTTAATATGGAATACCTATGCGAACTCTATGGTGCGCGCTCGAACCTCAACCGTTTTCGTTTAGAGTCCATCTGCTCCTATTAGACACCTTAGCGGCTCCGACGTCACACCTCAGCTGTCGCAGTGTTTTAGCCTACATGTTGCGAAATGGCCCTGACTTTCTAAATTGGGCACAATTCTGGTTATAATGTCAGTCAATACTAGTCATTGGGTGATTTCAAATAAGATCGACCAGAGGGTGGCTGGTCGACATTTTTAAATCAACTGATGTTTTTATATGCCATTGTCTAGTGTCTGGTATAAACGAATCCACACTTAGTTTTGTCGAGAAAAAAATTTGGGGACAGGAAAAATCGTAAAGCATGAAGAGGTGGACAGTCGCATAAACGCGCACTGATGGAGGGGGCACGTTTGAAAGTGAAAAACTAAAAGGATAATATTAGAAGAATTCTAATACTTTTTACAAACAAACTATGGGTATAGCTTGCTTGTAATATGAAGTAATAATATTTACGTATATTTTATTTAATTTTCTAAAAATTGCCAAACATGCCTGCTCGAACGACAAACGGCGAAATTTGGAGGCCTGTATCTCATGAAATAATTTAGTCATTATCATATACACGAACTCAACTCTCCTACGTCACGCCGCGGTGGTGGCGCGTCGGGCGCACTTCCGGTCTGGGGCGGTGGGCAGAAGTCGCCGTGCAAGACATGCATTCCTGTGTTCTTTTGAAAGAAACCAGACAAAAAACCTGCCTTCTCGTCAAAATGCTGCGACGGGGGCTGTACCAAGAGAGTCTGGAAAGGTTTGAAGATCAGTTTTCATGTGTTTCTGCCACCTCCATTCGTCCGGGAACGTGGATAGTAGCCGTGAAAAGGGCAAACCAGACGCTGTCGAACTACGATTGCTTGTACGGGCAACACTTTGTGGTCGCCAGATGTATTTGTTTTGTTTCAACATGAACGAGAGAAAACCGCCAAGTTGTCCGGACCACCCACGGGTTCAGTGCGTCTTCAAATTCACACGGCCGCCTGATCGTTCGAACTTTCGTCTGCTCTTTCAGACTTGTCTGCTTTTTGTCGTCTGCTCGTTCAAACAAAAGCGGCCCGTAGACCAAACTTTGACCCGGTGATTGCAATAAGAAGTAATTGCAGGCCTCAAAAAACTTAAGTAGGCTCGGTGCAAACAGTAGATACAAGATGTTGATCATTGGTACCAGTGGCCATCACCGACTCGTTACGCTTGGTCAGTTCCCGCTTCCGATTTTCAGTATCGACGTCGATCATCGCCGCTACCTTCTACACTTTAGCAACACAAGCGACGTCGCGACCGAAAATAGCTAGAAGAATCTCATTATGGTTTTGGCGTCCATTCTGCGGCGTTCATGCGAATGAATCGCCGCACGTCAAATTATTTACGCAAAGTTTAGCGGCGTAACGAGCCTTGATAAATTCGCTGAGGCGATTAAAGCGGTGAGGATGTAGAATCGACAATTCCAACGCAAAAAAGAGTATGCAGACTCACACAGACGCCGACAGCGTGACATTCCAATGGTTTGTTGACGCGGGCCCAGACGCGGTGCTTCTTGCCCGCACTCCATTGCGCATGCGTTCGAACTGTCGTCTGCTCTTTCAAACTTGTCTGCTTTTTGTCGTCAGCTCGTTCAAACGACAGCGGCCCGTAAACCAAACGTTGACCCGGTAATTGCGATAAGAACTAAGTGCAGGCTTCAAAACACTTTTGAAGGTTGGTTGGGGTAAGTAGGCTAAGTGTAAACAAAAGATACAAGAAGATGTTGTTCATTGTTACCAGTGGCCATCAGCGACTTGTAATGCCCGATTCTACTTGCGGTTTTCAGTATCGACGTCCACCATTTCAGCTACGGTCCACGCTTTTGCAGCCCGAGCGACGTCGCGACTGAAAATAGCGAGCAGAATCTCATCGTGGGAGTCAGGCTGTAGCGCCCATTCTGCGGCGTCTACGTGAAATGAATCGCCGCTCGTCACATTATTCACGCAAAGTTTTGCCTCGTTAATTTTGCTGAAGCCGCTCAAGTAGTCAGAGATTGTTAGGAGGACGTAGAATCAACAATTCCAACGCGAAAAAGAGCACGGGGACTCCCACCGACGACGACAACAACGCAATTCAATGGTTTGTTTATGGGCGACGGCGGGCTTCTTGCCCACCGTCCACCGCGCATGCGCGGCGCCGGTGGCGTCCGCTAGGGGCGCTCCGGTTTGTTTGTAAACATGAGTTGGTGTATAATTTGCAGGTAGTATTTTACTTATATAGTCTATTATTTAAAAAGAATAACGTATTTCAGTGATACGATAGTCGGGATATATTTAGGCAAACATGGGAAAAAAGGCAAAACCGAAAATTCCGATGCAAATAAAAAAAAACACCACCTTCGATTTTTTTTAAAATTTGGGTACCCTGTCATACTCTACTTCGGCATTCATTTTTATTAAAACATGTTGCATCATTTTATTGAGAAAGAAGACACAGCTCCTTAAAGTAGGGTCCTTTTTCAAAGCCTACACGTAGCAGTGCCCTACACGAGAAGTGACTCTGAGTTCCAGTTTCAGGAAACTAACACACATCTTTCATATATTTTTATTCATATGAGGTCACTGACAACTAGAGCAATCGGTCACACACTAAAATTGAGGAGAAACTACTGTGTACAGAGAGCTATCATATTACAAACTAGTGATCTGAGAAAAGATCCTGCAGGCCATCGGTCACTGGGAACTTTGTTTACTTTATTTTCCTATGGTATTATATGCTCCTCTTTCTTACCCTCTATCTCCATCTCTCTCTTTGTATATATATATATATATATATATATATATATATATATATATATATATATATATATATATATCTCTGACGTATATCTAGAATAAATACATATTCAAGCATTTCCCTTAGGCGTGACAGTGTTCTGTAGCTAGCAACAATCATTTCCATGCGAAGATCACAATTATGGCGCAATAGTTGACGGAAGTTGCAGGCGACACTCGTTGCTAGTTCTGGCAAAACGTCAGATACAATATTTTTTCGCATTTCCCCGCTCGCTGTCAAGGATGAGGGGGCTCGCTTCAACCAGCAAAATATGACCGCCGATGCCTGTTTACTGAGGAGCCGTGCCTGTCGCCATCCCACTCGCTGGCTGCGCGGGCGATATCAGGCACAAAGAGGCACACCGATAGAGAGCAGAATCCCCAAATACTCGAGCCCCGCCTAAATACAATAGAGCGTAAACACTGTCGCCATGTTAACCTAGGAAAGGTTAACATGGCGACAGTGTTTACGTTTTAGGTAAGGAAAAGCATGGCGTGTGGTATGAGCCGGATCCTCACACGAGGTGCAAGGCGAGACCTGAGAACCTGTCTGCTGCCCTAGAGTACTTCACGACGAGCTACAATGTTCGCGCCAAGGTCCCAACCAGAAGGACGTGATCTCTGTCATGTTCGACGTGGAGATAACGTTTGTGCCAAAGCGCTTCCTGACACGCTCAATCCGAGAGGCCTTTCGTGTATACAGAGACAAGCATCCTGATTCCGGCGTTGGGCTAACGAAACTTTATTCCTTGTGCCCTAGATGGGTCAAATGTATTCCACACCAGGAAGTGTGCATTTGTGTGCGCTGCGCTAATTATTACCTTTGTATTGCCGCTGTAGAGAACGTTACAGGCTAAACATTCAACACTTGTCAAATGAACTCAGCATTTCTGTGCGACCCACTAACAAGTATGTGTCTTTAAGGAGACTAAGATCACTGCCCGAAAGGCCAGTCTCTTACACTCGAAGAACTTCATATCCCTTACCATACCAGGCTAACGCAAGAGAAAGCGATCAACGATAAAAAGCAGCTGCA
Organism: Ixodes ricinus; assembly: GCA_037355805.1. Classification (NCBI taxonomy): domain Eukaryota; kingdom Metazoa; phylum Arthropoda; class Arachnida; order Ixodida; family Ixodidae; genus Ixodes; species Ixodes ricinus. The sequence goes on from JAZHYW010021744.1 coordinate 15,903, forward strand.
TGCAACACGAAAGCATTATCTTTCATTTTGACTTTACCGAAAACTGAACCATCGTGCTTCCTGATAAAGTTAAAGCATACCACTGAAGAAAAAAAGTTACGATATTTACATGTGTAGTGACGACAAGAAAATCTGCAAACAGCGTTGCTATCATCAGTGAGGACCTGCGTGACGACGTCGCTCTCACGTGCTTGGCTCTAGAAAAAGTGAAAGAGTGGGTTGAAAACAACGTTGCGGTATACTCGCACTTGACATACGTATGTGACGGGGCCGCCAGTCATTTTAAGAATTGCGACCAGCTTCACCAGTTTGCACAGAATGATTGCCCACAAGCCCAGTGCTCCTTTTCTGCATATGGACATGGGAAAATGCATGCAACGGAGTTTGCAAACTCGTGAAGCACCAGGCCACGCTGAACAACCTCAGAGAACGTTCAATAAACGCAATTCAGACGGCCAGGACAATGGTGAGCGTTATATTTGAGGAACTGTGTACATCTTGCGTATTTGAACGAAAATTAGCTTGTTCGGTATCGTCAAAAAAAAAAATAGTGGCTGACGGTGCGCGACTTTCCTGGCATTCATTCTTGGCACGTGTGGCGGCTGTGCAAGTCATCAACAAAAGGAACCTGTGACATATATGTAGAACGGTCAGTCGGATCTGGTTAGAAGAAACTTTATTAATAGAGTACATCGAGGAGAGCCTTAGTGTAAAGTGCCGAATTTGATGCCCCCAGAACTGCTCATTTCGAATGCCGGGTCATCTTATTTATCACAGTTTTCTTCGCGGGATATTTAACGTACGGCTTTACTTGGTGATAGCTTATTGAATCTTTATCTGATCACCATATGAGAATCACGAAACGTTATCCTCGCGCAGGATAAAATATCTCGGCTTGCCGCGATCCATTCGTACACCGAGAGTATCGAAGCTCTTACAGTCCGCCGCGGTGGCACACCTCACCTGAAATGGTTTGTCCCCGGAAATACATAACTAACCCAAACAATTTTAGTATTCTATCTTTATTTTTGTGTGTGGAAGTAAAGTTGTTTCTTTTTGTTTTAAATCTAAATTATACCGGAAAGTAAAACTTCACACTGCATCAACTTTTCTCGAATCACTAGTCTCTAATATGATACCTCTTTGTACGCTGTATGTAAAATGCTGTATATAGTTTCTCCTCACTTTTAGTGTGTGACCGATTGCTCTAGTTGTCAGTGACCTCATATTAATGAAAATATATGAAAGATGTGTGTTAGTTTCCTGAAACTGGAACTCAGAGTCACTTCTCGTGTAGGGCACTGCTACGTGTAGGCTTTGAAAAAGGACCCTACTTTGGGGAGCTGTGTCTTCTTTCTCAATAAAATGATGCAACATGTTTTTAATAGAAATGAATGCCGAAATAGAGTATGACAGCGTACCCAAATTTAAAAAAAAATCGAGGGTGGTGTTTTTTTTTAATTTGCATTGGAATTTTTTGTTGTTTGCTTTTTTCCCCATGTTTGCCTAAATATATCCCGACTATCGTATCACTCAAATACCTTATTTACTTTTTAAATAATAGACATATATAAGTAAAATACTACCTGCAAATTATATGATAATGATTAAATTATTTCATGAGATACAGGCCTCCAAATTTTGCCATTTGTCATTCGAGCAGGCATGTTAGGCAATTTTTAGAAAATTAATAAAATTTACATAAATATTATTACTTTATATTACAAGCAAGCTGTACCCATAGTTTGTTTTTAAAAAGTATTAGAATTCTTATAACATTATCCTTTTAGTTATTCACTTTCAAACGTGCCCCCTCCATCAGTGCGCGTTAATGCAACCGTCCACCTCTTCATGCTTTACGATTTTTCCTGTCCCCAAATTTTTTTCTGGACACAACTAAGTGTAGATTCGTTTATACCAGACACTAGACAATGGCATATAAAACCATCAGTTGATTTAAAAATGCCGACCAGCCACCTTTTGGTCGATCTTATCTGAAATCACCCCATTATATTAAAATGATGCTCCCCGTGCAGGCCTCTCTAGCTTGTACACTTGGGAATTCTTATTATTCTGCTAGAATTATAAAACAAATTTATTTATGTTTTTTTACAGATCAACTTCAAGCGGTGATACTTCAGGAAAAAGAGTGAGATTCTTTCGTTCTTCAATAGCTACTATTGGCTCATGTATACAACTCAGAATGGTGTTAACGCTCTTTCCGAAGCGATTTAACTGTCGGTCCAGAAGCGATTGCACGCGAGAGTAAGAATATTAACAGGATATCCAATATATACCGTATCAACGCACATTGTCAATACAGATAAGCCCATTGACGCAATCCCAATGGCTACGCAGCTTAAGAAACTCACGGCGTGGCCTATTATGTTTACGAGATCTGCTTTGTACTACGTTCTTCGAGGGAATCGGTGGTCGAGTGAGCTAGCGCACGCCAGCTCGGAGCACATGGAGCGAAAGCTCCCAGTGCAGAAACCCAGCGATTCTGGGCTCAATCCCCACCCTTGGGCCCCGTTTCGATCTGGATGAGCTTTGTATACCGGCGTGCGGTCGTGCATCATCACCCAGCCGGTTCTGCACCAGCTAAATTACTCATCTACGGCTGAGGCACCTGACGCTAAATTAAGCTGACTAACGTCCGGCTGTATAAACATACGTGCGGCGAAGTCACTTTTGTTCGTTCCTCTCATCATATAATGCAAGATTCGCATTGGCAGCAGCAGGATTATAAAATGCTCTGAGCTCGCAACGCCCTGCGTTTCCTAAACTGAGTGACTGTATAAGGTGAGAAAATGAGGGAGAGGAGAAACGAGAGCGCGTGCAGATGTCAGAACACCCGAGCTCTGGTTGGAGACATTAGAGGAAAAACGGAAAGCTAGCTGCTTTTGTCTCTCCTCACTCTCTGAACGCGTTGGAACGCGTTCAAGGACTGCGTAGCGACAGACAGCTAGCTTTTTCGTCAACCCGCTTATCCAGAAAACCGCAGCTTGGTGTTCTGACGTCGGCGCGCGCTCTCGTCTCCCCTCTCCCTCCGTTTCTCGCCGTATAGGAAATACGTTGGACGTCAGAAGCTGATGGAGTTCATTCGCTTCAGGAAAGCCAAGAGCTTGAGGACCGCCCTCCTGTTGGCCCTAGCGTACGCCTCGAACTTCGGAACCATGGTGACCTTCGGAGGCGCGCAGGACTATCTCAGGACTTACCTAACCAAGTACGCTCCCTTAGCATTGTTTTCTCTAGACGTGTCCACCGACAGATCACGTTGTGGGTGACTTCAGGAAGTTTTAAAGTGTGAAATGGTTCCTGACGAGCAGCCCCCAAATTTCCCAAAATTGTCCGTCTTTCCGTCTGTGCATTCCCCTCTAATATAGCGGGGAAATTGACGTCACGTCATCTCATGTCAATTCTTTTTATAAAATGATATGTTCCCGCGCGAAATTTAGCGGGGAACATTACATGACGTGACCTACACAGCAGTTCGGTTTTTCTACTATATTTCGGGGGAAACTGACATCAAGTGGCCTGACGGATGAGACCCATGCACCACTTTAATTTGCTCGTTAGATTAGATAAGAAATTTATTCACGTGCTTTATTCACTTTAATTATTTGAGTATCCACCGAATATGGTCGCACCAAAGCTACGAATTCCGCAACAATCGTCTTTCCATGCACGATTGAAAAACTGTATATTTTTAATCTGTTTTAAACGTGTCGTCATCTCTGTCGACGGATGCGAATCGGTCATTTATTTCCATAAAGCATTCGTAATTTATTTATGCCATGCTTACCATGTGATCAAGCCTCCAGAAACAAAGCTATGGGATGATATTAGTCTCGACTGATGGGAACAAAATATACCACCAGAAATCAGTGCAGGTATGAACATTTCTTTACTTACACGTAATGTGTTATGTTGATTGGTCATTCACCCGAAGATCAAACAATTAGGTCTACGAAAATATTTACTTTGTTGACATTGACTTTAGTTTGGTATCTTATGTTGATCAATAGGTAATTCATTAGTTATTTCAGTAAAGAAATACAGCCGAGCTTCCAGCTGGTTATCTTTGTCGTTAACTGACCCATATAGTATAACGTAGTCAAGATAAAACGAGCGATATCTTTTTTACTGCTTTGTTGGTTTGTGCTTATCAGAATGTATTCTGTATTTTTTTACAATTATAATATTTGCATAACATATATAAAACTCATAGCCTCAAATTGTTTCGCTAGATCAAGAAAACATATTTGTCAGGGCTGCTTCTTCTGCGAACTTCTTCTCGACATTTGTCACCTGGTATGTTCTAAGAGTAATTAAACTGGTTTTAAACCACAATAATATTTGTATGGGAGAACGTCTACTTTTGTATAAACAGTTTAGTATCCCCACACAAACTGAAAAATAAATTCATCACGCAAAATGTATAGAATAAATACTTTTTCCGCGAACCGAAGCATTCGTTCTTTTTCGGGGTGGCATGCAGGTGGCATGGAGAGTATTGGACTTTGCATTTCCTGCCTATCATAAAAATAAATAATAATATTTCACCATAAAGTAGCATGGTTATGTACTAAATACGAATGGGACATTTAATTTATTCTAGATGATGCAAGTAACCCGTGCTGCGAATCCATCGCGACACGACTGAGCGTGACGCGGCTGAACGTATATAAGACTGCTGTACGAATGACCGTTACACCACTGACAACTCGGGCCAATTCTTTTTTTAAACTCAGTTTCAACTTAATGTTTTTAACACCACACGATCTTATGTCTGTTTTGTCACTGTGAAGTTTTCTCATCAAGATATTATGAAAAATACCAGATAAAAGATCCTTTACACCACTGACAAAACAAAAGGTACGCACTCATATCTTTTATATATAAGCTAATACAAATCTAGGTTTTAGCCCAAGATGAATGGCTTGTGTCGGAAGATATTCCATGAAAGCGTGTTAACTAGTCTGCATACTTAAAAATTGAATGTAATTGGCAGAGGTTTTTGAATAAATTTGTAAATGTTTCGCTACAACACTGGCATTCAACTCGGTTACACTTGTTTCTTTTAAAATTTATAAAAATATAAATATTTTTGCAACACTGGACGCTGAGATCATATCAGTAGTTGGAGCTGAGGTAGGCATATGATTTTTAAATAAAACTTTTAATAGTTTACTTCGCTAAAACAAAAGTTCACGCCTTTTTGAATTTGTGTGATAGATATCAGAAACAAAACAAATGCTGAAATTACACAGATGACGCAATTTAAACTCAACATTTTCTAAAATAATCTTCATTATGAGAACTTTAAAATATTTGTTTTAGGAGGAAAGGAGGAGGCGATTAGAAGTTTCTTGTCACTCATATTAATGCTTCATTTTCGAAAGAATGAAACGGATATGTATTATTTCCTTCCACCATCCCTCGAGTTATCATCTCCTTGCCTCCTTTTTTTCATCCACTTAAATTTTTTTCAAATTTTCTCAAAGCTAAGGACAGGAGTACTTTGATATTTTGTTTGTATTTATTTTTGTTTTCGTTTTTTTATTAACATCCATTTCTTTTTTTCTGTGTTTCTCTACAGCCTCCTTATTCCAGGCGATCGATAAGAAACCATTCACTAAATTATCCAAGCATGAAAGATAATGCCAGGCACGTAGGTACACACACTGCCCGCGCTTACCTTCCCTCTGCAAACAATTTGAAGTGAATACCCAAGATATAGTGTTTGCGGAACGCGCGTGCGAACTTTCATTTGCTTTTGGTGTTTGCTTTCGTATAGCTCCAGCTACAGACACCAGCATGCGCAGCGCGCGTACATACGTTCCCGGCATGCTCTTCGATGCTTGGGTTATTCGCCTAAAGGCCTATGAAAGATTCTTTCGGGTAATATCAATTATTGTTAGCAGACTTGAGCGTGAATAAATGAAAATCCTTGATCGCGATATTGAATCAGCGTCCAACTGGCCACAAGGCCTTTATTAACATGCGGTACAGTGAAAAACAACCTGGGTTCCCAGAACTGACTTCTGTCACACCAACAAACAGTTTAGGTCACTTACTCGCGTAGAGAAGCGATATCGTATCTCCTCACAAGTGACCTTCCGCTAAGTTTAAGTCAAAAATAAAGCATGTTCAGGTGAACAACTTCCACCCATTTGCGACATCTTTCGACCGAGTGCATTACGACCTATTTTCATATTTTACGAGGAGAGAAAACTGCGCGCTGGCGCTTTCTACAGAATGGAGTGAAGGTACGGAAAACGAAAAACTCATAATGTCTTAAATTGTGATATGCTGCTTTGTAGACGGCTGACCCTCTCGAAGCCTATCCGCGTGCCCGTTTTATACGCATGTGCAGCATGGCACTAGTGCGAGATCAAATGTACGTGCTATCTATGAGGAATGCAGGTTTATAACACTATAAAAAAAACTTTTCAATGCAATTGTTAAAGACGATGCTTGAAAAATGATAAAATATACAAAAATCGCAAGTTTTCCATGGCTCCTGATAGATTGCACTGGCGTGTCCGCTCGTCGTGAGACGTAACAAGAACTCGTAACGCACTCGGTCCTAATCAGTGACAAGCGTGTGACCCATCCTTTAGGGGAGTGCTTCTTTATAGCTGCTCTTGAAGGGCACATTTTTGTAGTTTCTGAAGTTGATACTTTTCTGATCGCTTTGAATTGATTTCACCTGTATAAAAATGTGTTCGACCGTAGACGTCATTGAAACAGTCATAACAGATGGGGGCACCATTGCTGCAGGAACCTCATCAAGTTCAAGCTTGATACGAGCACCTGGTGGCTCATGCATTTTCTATTCGGTGTCATGTCTCTGCTCCTCTCCGCCTTGGTCCTTTACTTTCTGCTAATACGGAAATAGTAAGTCGGCTCCGTACCTCTATACTGACGTTCGTGATCGAGTCCTACTAAAGAGATGAGCAGAAACAGCATACACCGACACACCTCAAACATGTGCCACATGCACTCGATGGTACTTTTGGAAGGCTTGCTATTGCATTCTCCACGTGCTTGATGCTTCTGCGAGTCGTTTTTTTTCTGTCGACGTTCTAGTGCGACGGTGGCATTAGAGTGCATTGGCGAATTTTCTGGCCGTAGTTATTCTTCAGTTCTACTCATTCCATTAATGGTGAACGTTGATATATTGATTCTCAGTCTAAAAGTGACTATATTTATGATTATTCAGTTTGTCGACATTAGGTTAGGTTTTATTTTTATTTTAAGCACGAAATACTTCGATTCGTCTTAAGTACAGACGCGTGCGACGCAACGAGCTAATGGGACCAATCAGACAGAGTCAAAAGCGCACCACCATCATGCTGTTGATCATGCTTCCGTCGGTGTTCTATCATCGATCAACCAATCACAAACAAAAAAGGCCCATTGACTTGCGCTTTTCATCATCTTTGATTGGTCGCTTTAGCTCGTAGCGTCGGCTGCGTTCGAACTTTAGTTGAAACAAAGTATAATCAAACATCGGCGTATTTTACTCTCCTGATTGTTATGTGGGCGAAATAGAGGTTGATTGATTTTTCTACAGGGGCTTCAATTTCAAATGGCGGAATTGTTAGTGATATTAAGCCGAAAATTACAGAATAAAAGCTACCACAAAGATTCTACCGGATCAAATTAAAAAAAATACAAAGGTTCTAAAAGTTCCTTGGGAGAGATTTAAAGGTTTCAGATTATTAGTGCAATTACCGATTATTTGATCATTAAAATATCCGGAATAATACCTAACGACGGGAATAAGCTCAGTTAGTTGGTTATACACTGGGAAGAAGTAGCTGAACAAACATTTACGAGAACATTCATACAGATCAGAGGATATAGGGAAATGCGTGAACAACCGCTGGACGACAAACTGTTTAGCATCATTACCCGTATTTCTAACTATTAAAAGGGCTGTAGCCATTCAAGTATATTTTTCTCTTTGTTGTATAGCGAAACTGATGGGGAACTAACGCCATTTTTTTGCTTCTCTTTTACGGCCAGCTCTCCAACATCTCCCGTGCGAGCTTGTTTTTTTGGTTTTCTAAGATAGTGACTTGATTGAGCTCGGCCGTGCACGTGCATTGACGCAAATGGGTGACTAGTTGTCCTGTTGCCAATCGTTTAAGGTGATTCACATGTTCCCGTGTTTTTTCGTTGATGCACCGTCCTACTTGTCCAATGTACCAACCCCGGCATGTTAAGGAAATGTTTAAGAACAATTCGGGATGCTGGTTTTACCCAAGAATCATTTTCTTATCAGCTGGTTTTTCTCTAACAATAATACCCTTCTTATTAAGAGTAAAGTGATAAAAAATGAGACGTTGACAACTTCCTGTAATACCGAATTAGAGCCCAGGTCTTGAGGAGGAGGAAGGGAGGGTGTGGAGGGGATGGTATGCCCCTCCTCCTCATCCGTTCCCTCTCCTCCCTCCCTCCCTCCTCTACTCTCTCCCATGCTCGTCGCCTTCGCCCTCCTCTCCTCTCCCCGCATCCCTTTTCCTCCCTCCCCCTTCTCCCCTCTTTCTCCTTCTCCTCCCTCCTCCTCATTCTCTCTCCTCCAAAACCTCCTACATCCTCCTCCATCTTCGTCCCTCCCTCCCACTCCTCCCTCCTTCCTCCTCTTTTCCTCCTTCCT